>JAODPA010108758.1:0-19891 GCA_025585075.1 Nepenthes mirabilis
AATTATTTACTCATTTATTAGTAAGGTTCTATTGATCCTTGGTCTATAAGAATTAGTATGATTTGAGTATATTTTTTATAGTGTATTATAGATTAAGAGTTGAAAAAAATATATGAAACCTTTGCATGGATGTTATGATAATTTGTGGCCTTACATCTAAAATTCTTATGGTTGCTCATCTGATATATTTTAATTTAAATTGTATGTCTAACTATGAAAAATTTATATATATTTGTTAAATAATTAGATCACTTTTACTTTTGTTGTTTTCGCTAACCCTTTTTAGATTAGGGTGTTCGGGCATACTTGCAAGTTGGAAATGTTGGTGAAAAGGTTGTTCAAGAAAACTTGAATTAGGAATTAGAATAATCAGATGTTGTACTGTGCTCCAGGACATTAGTTTAGGATGTATAAATCGTTATTATAATTATTTTATATTACATAAAAGTTGTGACGTTCTCATTAGCTATATATGCTGGATTTTGATTATCATTTATAGTTTCAAATTGAGTTATAATTTTTTAGTACACTGATATCGGTAAGATACTTATTTCTACAAATATTTAGGAATCATATTATTGGGAAAAATTATAGTCACTTGATGTCGTGGCATTTTAGGTTCTATGATGTGATTCGTTACTTTAATTCGGATCATTGGCCATTACATAATAGTAGGGTTTTGTTGGGTTCCAATATAGGGGTCCATAAAATACGGTCCAAAGAAAGGGCTCAAATAAAAGGCCCAGAGACATGTCCACAGACCAGGAGAACTGATGGCCCAATAGGCCCAAAAGCCCAGGTTAGCTCCTTACGCTAGGCTGGCCTAACAAGCCCGAGAACATGGGCTAATGTCCCAAATGCCAAAATAACGGCAAAGGCCCGAGAAGTCCCTTTACCCAACAGAGGCTCAAGGACATTATAAAGAGCTGACGACGTCAGGGACGCCAAAGGAACGTTCGAGAACTATGGCCCTTAGGACGAGGATCAGGGGAAGAAGCCCGAGAGCCTTAGAGGTTCCGTCAGGTTTCAGAATAGTCCAAGAAATCAAGAAAAGATCTGAGGACCCTTCATAAGGAGCCAAAGATCCTTCAAGTCATTCCAAAAGGCAGTTAACCTCCTAGAGCTACCTCCCTCGAACGGGTCCGTGAGCTCACAAAGGGACAAGGCACGCCACACAAGGACGAGGACCATCTCATACACGGCCGAAAGCGCCAACTAAGCAATTTCGCTGATTTCTAAGGAACCTACAGCCACTGCAAGACGCCGCCTCCACAAAGCACGCCTGATCAAATCAAGACTGACGCCTAGAGTCTACGTATCTGACACGCTCAGGCCCTACCAGTGGCGCCAGCGGCGTGCCTCCCTGCACACGTTATCGTTCTTGACACTGCCAGCAGAGCAGGTGGACAGCCCCCTCACGGCTTGGCATGACCAACAGGACAAGTGGACGACCTCTCGGCTACATGCCAGCTGCCACGTGTCCTCTCCCCAGCGGCACGATTTCTCCTATAAATACTTAGCAAAGGCTATTGCCTTAAGGACAGGACCTTTTTCCTCTCTTTCGAACAAGAAGGAACGAATGTGACAAAGCTTCCCAACGAGAGAGCTTTTAAAGGAGAGAAACACAAACAAGAGACAAGGAAGGAACTCCTAAAACTTATACTTTGTAAGACTTCGAATCATAGTGAAGCATTTCATAGGCCCAGAGCCTCGTGATTTTTCCTCCTCATTAAAGAGGAGGCTTTCCACATAAAAACCCAGTTTCAATCTCTCATTCTTTATATGCTACACTCTCAAACACTTGTATTGCACGTGACCCCGTTGTCAGAAAAGTAACATTGGCGTCGTCTGTGGGAAGACATTGACCGAAAAGCTCAACGCTTCCTACCCTCACAAAACAACCAGCGCTCCGAAAATGGCTAGTAGACAAGCCAGCACGTCCACCCTGGAGGTGGGACCCTTCGACAGGTGCCTCCATTCAGGCAGCACGGCAAGTGGCCGCCCAGGCGCTAGCGTGTAGAAACTGGTGAAGAAGGTGGACAGCCTCTCAAGAGTAGTCCATACTCTCCGTGAGAGGGTGGACGAATAGTCCAGGGGGCGTACCCCAAAAGTTTGCTGCCAGCAGCGTCCCAGGAGCGACATGCTGCGTGAGCTCCTGGTGAGTTGAGGAACTACCTCAAAAAAAAAAGAAGTCCATGGCCTAGGCCCCGACAAAGAAAGGGCTCAAGAGGCTCTAGAAGACGGTCTTTGGACCCAAGACCGGCAAAGCGAGCCAGCCGGAAGGAAGAGATGACCCCTTGCCCCCGAGGACAGGGGGAAGAAAAAGAAGAGCTGGAGCCTAGCTGAAGCCCCAAGGACCGTCCAGGCAAAACGAGCCCGAATAGATTGTCCTCGGAGGAGACCGGCCATCAGGCCCACCTGCCCTCACTGAGTCACTCACCAGTATCCTGAGGCAGATTTGAGACGAAGAGTTCTTGCGATGGCCCAAGGCGCTGAAAAACCCAATGGGGGTGACCAGTGGGAACACTGCTATTACCACTGCAGCCGTGGCCATGACATCGAGGACTGCAGGATGTTGCGGCTGGAGATTGAAAGGCTAGCCTCAGAGGGCTATCTCGACCATTTCTTGCCACGACCCAGGCATCGCCCTGGACCAGCAGGACACGGTAGGCCACGCCATTCAAAAGGCAAAGCCACTATGAGCACGGAGGGCGCCTGACCATCGACTGGGGGCTAGCGTGCCAACTTCAGAAAGTCCAGCGCAGAACAGAGCTGTCAAAAGGCTACGACCGGTAAGGGAGCAACAAGAGAGACGCCAAGGCCCAAGAATGCGTCAACTAGGACTCAGGGAGCTAATGTAACGTGAGGAATCAAAATGGCCCTGGAGGCCACTCAATGTAACACGTCAACATGAATGAAAGGATCCCTTCCACATGTCCATCATGATGCACTCTCACATTTCCTTCATCAGCATCAAGGCAGCTCCCAAGTTAAAGAAAAAACTCGGTTCTATCCGAGTGGCCCCAGATGTCGTATTCTAAAAACTCGGTTCTATCCGAGCGGCCCCAGAGATCGTATTCTAAAAACTCGGTTCTATCCGAGCGGCCCCAGAGGTCATATTCTAAAAACTCGGTTCTATCCGAGCGGCCCTAGAGGTCGTATTCTAAAAGCTCGGTTCCGTCCGAGTATCCCAAAAGCTTAAAGCTCTAGGAACTTCATGAAGAGCCAGATGATCCGAGAGGTCAAAAGGTAGTATGATCTTTCGAAGGGCTCACGATAAAGGCTAAGGACAAATTACTTAGCACCACCTTACAAAAGGAACAAGCACTCATACAGACCGGGTAAAGAGTCCCAAGTTTCAACTCTGAAAATGTAAATTTTTATTAATATAAACAACGTTCTGTACAAGTGTTCAAAAAAAAAAAAAGAGAGAGACAAAAGACATCAAGTCATGGGAGTTCCTCCTGACTCCCTTGTCTGTGAACCTCTTGGACTCCAGAAGTCCCCGTCCAATCTGTCAGATCTAGCCCCTTGGGCGAAGAAGCTTTGCTTTCAGGCATTGCCCGAGAAGACTAGGGGAAAGGCCTCCCAGCAACGCCATATAAGTCTTCTCTGCATAAGGCACTGGCATTCCTGGGATCGAGGACAGCCCCAGAAAACCACGGATTAACCAACTGCAGCACTCGGCGGCACATACGAATGCCCTCCCGGTATCTGTTGTCTAATAGCAACGCGATCTCCGAGGGCTGTATGGACGTCCTCAACCTCTCGTCCTGACGGACAACTTTTTCCCGGAGGAGCCCCAGCTGAAGCCGCAGGAGCTTGACGGTATCTTCCAGAGAGGCCACTTTCCCCTCGGCCTCAGCCAATTTCGTTTCAGCCTGCTGGGCAACTTCCCCAGCAGCCCTCAGTGACTCCATCTCCAAACGGGACCGGGTGGCCTCTTCGACTAGCTGATTGAAGCTCCCGGCCATGTCTTGGAGCTGCGAAAAACAAACAACTCCATCAAGAAACAGCCAACCAAAAGTAAGGCAAAAAGAAGTAACGGTGGATTACCTTAGAGACGAGGGGATCATGCACAGGGCCGCATCCTCCAGGGGCCTCGGACTCCTGTGGTCCACTCTCAGGCACCACAGGTGCTTCCTCAGGAACGGGCTCCACCACTAAAAAAGGCGCTAAGGAGCCTGCCCCAACATCAGCGCCCTCGGCATGGGGCTCCCCAAGGACATCCACCTCTCGCCCTGATGGGCTTTCAGTCTGGACTTCAGCGGGAGGATCACAAGGGTCAGAAGGCATCAAGCCGCCAGCGCCAACCTCCTCGGTCCCTGTCAGCTCTTGGACCGTCTCAGCAATCATTCCCCCCATAGTGTCCACGGTGGAGTCTCCGCCTCCTATGTCCTCGGAAGGATGATTAACCCTACCCGAGACGTCATCAGGCAGATCAACGGGAACTCCAGGAGTGGGATCATCATCAGGAGACTGGACGTCCGAGAGCTCCACGATCATCCCCAAAGACCCTCCGAAAGGATCAGCCACCAAAGGAGGGTCGGGATCTTCAGCTCTCGAGGACTCCAGTAAAGTATCAGTCCTCGACCTCTTAGAGAGAGGAGCAATCCCGGCATCATCATCAACATCGTCGATATCAAAATCGTCGTCATCATCATCAAAAGAAGGGAACTCAACAATGGCCGTCGGACGTTTCGAGCTCTCTGCCGGGAGGCTCATCTCCGTGCAGTCAGCAGGACCCTCAATCCTCAGAGACTCCGCCTTCCTCCTCAGTCTCTTCTTCTTGGACTTCTCGGGAGGACTTGCGGTGAGGTCTCGGGCCGTGGCCCCCACCTGTCCTCCTCAAAGTTCTCGGGCGAAAGCCAGATGTTGTGCTTATTCAAATGAAAGCCCCCGAGGTTGGCCAACACCAAATCCGTGAACTCCTTTACAGCCTCCCTCTCCTCCTTTGAAGGATCTGAGCGGCACTGGCTGGCCACCTTGCCCTAGACAATGGGGATTGCCCAATTCTCTCGGACGCCCAGGAAGAAGAATTTATCCTTCCACCGCTTCGTGGAGTCTGGGTTCCCCCCGCACATCAAAGAGAAGTCCAGGCGGGGAGTCATTGTAATCCAATCAAGGTTATGTGTGAAGCAAAATATAACCTTGACCATGAGAACGTTCAACAGCTTCTCATGGCAATAGAAGAAGACACACAAAGAAACCAAATACCCGATGGCATTCGGTTGAAGCCTGGCAAAGGGGACTCCAAGTCCTCTCATGATGTCGTAGAGCTCCTCTGGCACAGGAAACCGAAGCCCAACCTTGAGATGGACTTCGTACACAGTAATGAATCCATCCAGTGGGAACCACGCCCTCTCATAAGGTCCCGAGACCGTCATGCCTACAGACTCAGGAATCCGATACTGTTCCCGAATCTCCTCAAGCTTGCTGAGCGTCATGGTGGAGGCAATTTTCCTTACTCCAGGCACCATGAACGACGATGAACAGAAAAATAGAGGAAGCACAGAGAGTAGAAGCTCCAGCAAAAGAAGAATGAATGCCTCAACACTTGGAGAAGAAAACGAAAAACAGACGCAAAAATGGAAAGTTGGGGATGAAAAGGCCCTTAAATAGTTTTAAAATTCAAAAAGGCACACTCATTACCCTCACCACGCGTCGCTCGGCCATTCATCTTAGAGAAATCGTGGCCTTGCCTTCCCAAGGCGCCTGTCAGCGCATCAATTCAGCATTTAATGCCCTACAGAAGCTCAAACGGCGGCGCTGGAAAGGTCTCGGACTCAACGAAAGTTTGGGGTCAATCCTCCACCAAGCCTGGCACCACATTTCCTCCGAGGACACATATGGACTCGGACTAACACCATAAAAGGCCTAGGACCGAATTCGGACGGCCATACTCCTGCTTCCACAGGGGCATCCTTTTCAGGCCATAGTGCACGCATGGACAAGCTGTTGTAGGAAAAGATCGATCTCCCAAGAAGGGTGGCAATTTCATGCCAAATGGTCGAGGACCTCAAACCTTTTGGCATGGGGGCTATGTTGGGTCCCAATATAGGGGCCCATAAAACACGGCCCAAAGAAAGGGTCCAAATAAAAGGCCTAGAGACATGTCCACGGACCAGGAGAACTAGATGGCCCAAGAGGCCCAAAAGCCTAGGCTAGCTCCTCACGCTAGGCTGGCCTAACAAGCCCGAGAACATGGGCTAATGTCCCAAAGGTCAAAATAACGGCAAAGGCCCGAGAAGTCCCTTTACCCAACAGAGGCTCGAGGACACCACAAAGAGCTGACGACATCAGGGACACCAGAGGAATGTCCGAAAACTATGGCCCTCAGGACGAGGATCAGGGGAAGAAACCCAAGAGCCTCAAAGGTTCCATCAGGTTTCTGAATAGTCCGAGAAATCAAGAAAATATCCGAGGACCCTTCACAAGGAGCCAAAGATCCTTGAAGTCCTTCCAAAAGGCAGTTAACATCCGAGAGCTACCTCCCTCGAACGGGTCTGCGAACTCACAAAGGGATAAGGCACGCCACACAAGGACGAGGACCATTTCATACACGGCCGAAAGCGCCAACTAAGCAACTTTGCTGATTTCCAAGGAACCTGTAGCCACTGCAAGACACCGCCTCCATAGAGCATGCCTGGTCAAATCAGGACTGACGCCTAGAGTCTACGTACCTGACACACTCAGGCCCTACCAGTGGTGCTAGCGGCATGCCTCCCTGTGCACGTCATCATTCCTGACACAGCCAGCAGAGCAGGTGGACGGCCCCCTCACACGCTTGGCGTGACCAACAGGACAAGTGGGCAGCCTTTCGGTCACACGCCAGCTGCCACGTGTCCTCTCCCCAGCGGCACGATTTCTCCTATAAATACTTAGCAAAGGCTCTTGCCTTAAGGACCGGACCTTTTTCCTCTCTTTCGAACAAGAAGAAACGAATGCGACAAAACTTCCCAATGAGAGAGCTTTTAAAGGAGAGAAACACAAACAAGAGACAAGGAAAGAACCCCCAAAACTTGTACTTTGTAAGACTTCGAATCATAGTGAAGCATTTCATAGGCCCAGAGCCTCGTGGTTTTTCCTCCTCATTCAAGAGGAGGCTTTCCACGTAAAAATCCAGTTTCAATCTCTCATTCCCCATATCCCACACTCTCAAACACTTGTGTTGCACGTGACCCCGCTGTCCGAAATGCAGTAGGTTTCATCCGACGTCAAAGTTTTGGGATTTTAAAAATACATTAGTATAATAATTTGATCAAAATAATATGAATTAATTGAAATTTGGGATCGGCAACGTGACAATGTAGATAGAACAAACTCGAGTATAAGAAAAATATCCCAACAACTGAATTAATTATGGATATTGATTGAAAAATTATTGAATTGATTAAATATTATTTTAGAAACATTTTAGTTTGCTATTGAAGAAATCATAAATACACATTACACCACTCTAAATTTATTACTAAACCAAATATTATTATTGATGCATCATGGATCCAAGTTTCAAACAGATTCGAGTCAAGTCGATCATCTGAATCTGGCTCCGTCCATTGAGTTTGGATCCTGCACACCACAATTAAGAATAAAAGGTCAGGTGACGGTTGGAGGTTATCCCACCGTAAACACTCTGACGCTCAAGTCAACATACAACTTTCAAATTAAGAAGATAAAAGTAGAGAATGTAAGGAAATATAAATAGTGTTTGAGATAGGTGAGTGCTTTCATAGAGAGAGGCTTTGTTGCCTCGTGAGGAGCGCTGGCTCTAAGCACTGTATTTATTGGGAACGTAGTGACAAAAAGTAAGAAAGAGAGCATTTGTATTTTGAAAGTGTGTGAGCTTTGTAGAAGAGAGCTATTTCGAGAGCGTATGTTGAACAAGTTTAAGTGTTTGTGGGCCAATGAGAGAATGCCCTGGAGTGAGAACTCCATGGCCTTTTATAAGCGCTGCTTTGGACTGCCTTCATTGTGTAGAAGGGCTTGATTCCCGCGTTCTATTTGGATTGTTACCTTTTCTGACGTGAAACTTTTATGGCAGTAACCGTCACTGAATTGATTGCTTTCCTTTTGTGTTCTACAGCCATTAGGGTTTCTGACAGACAGGAAAGAGATTCTAGCACGTTTCTTTAGGGATGCGCGTTGAATTTGTTGTTAACCTTTGTAGTGGAGATTGCCTTTTGTGAAGAGCGTAAAATCAAGGGAGCAGACCATTGCTGGTCGAGGACAGTCGTATAGGTCAAATTGGGCTTGGCCCACTTGAGGCTTATTCTTCAGACGGTCAACTGGTCATACTTCCGATCGATGGAAGTATTGACCGTCTTGTAAAATTTTGGTTAACAGAGACATTAACCGTTTTGGGCCCAAGTTGGTTGTCCTGTTCTTGGGCTTCTCTTGACTAATTGGCCTTTCAGGCGGTCAATGACTAGTGTTAACCATCCAGGCGCTAATGGACCATTTTGTATATGGACCGTTCCTTCTTCTTGGGCCAGCTCATTACTGGCGTACCCATCACTGGCCCCCATGCTTATGGTTTGGGACTCTGTCCTCCAACATATTCAAGATAGGAAGCAAGTGGTTAGGTTACTTGCTTGAGGTGATATGGTGAGGAAACTGGCGAAGACTCTTGGTCTGTTGATCGCGTTACGTGCAATTGTTGATCATGTCGTCAAGATTGGGAGAACTGACTTGGAAATTTGTTGACTGGATTCGTTGACCGTCTGGGCCAAAGTTCAGAGAACTTCTGAAGGAAGTATTGATCGGATTCACTGACTGCTTAAGCTAAAGTCCAAAGAATTTCTGAAGGATGTGTTGATCGGATTCGTTGAGTGTTTAGGATAAAGTTTAGAGAACTTCTAAAAAAAGTGTTAACCAGATTCGTTAGCCGTCTAGGCCAAAATTCAAAGAACCGTTGAAGAAATTGTTAACCGAATTCATTGACCGTTTAGGCCAAAATCTGAAGAACTTCTGAAGGAAGTGGGAGTTGAAGTAACACGCCATCATGCTGTTGACCTATCAATTAAAAAGTTGGCCACGTGTCCGCATGTAGTGAATTTGTGATCCTGGTATTAATACGCTAGAGGATCTGATTCAACTGCACTCATTCAGGAAGCGACACGTGTCAGCAATGATGGACACATGTTTACGAAACAGTTCACCTTCTCCGGCGTTCACACTCATTTAAGTAGTCTGTTTGTTACTTTTCAAACTTTCCATGCTTTCCTTCACCTTTCCTTCTTAAAAAATTCCAAGTATTGTGCTCCCTTCTTGCTTCCATTTTTATGGCCCCTTCTGTAATGAAAATTACTTCTGTGCTTACAGCTGGTGAGGTTAGAGAGTTGTATGTGGAGTTTAACATTTTATAGCAGATCATTCCGGTGATACCCAGCAAGCAGGACAGGGTTTGTTTTCATCCGAAGGGCTGCATTACTATTTACGAGGCTCATCTGAGGAGTGGGCTTTGTCATCCAGTTCCTCAGGAACTGCTTGACATCCTTACTGTTCTCCAAGTGCCAATCGCACGGTTCCATGCTAATATTGTGCGGTATCTTTATTCTCTATGCGTCTTCATGCGTCATCACTCTCGTATGATGATGGTAGATGTCGTCAGAGTGATGTTTCATTTTACACAGAGTGCAAACTAGATTTCTTTGACCCCTAGAGACCTTCCGATCAATGACGCCATTTATGACTCACTGAAGAATTGGAAGGATCGCTTCTTATTTATTCGTGTTACTGAGACGTGGCCCTTGTCTCGAGACTGAGGTAAGGTTCCAAAGGCCTTCATCTGGACGTCGAAGAAGGCAGAAATTGCCACCATGGCAAAACTGTTGGAGCTTGTGAGGGAGAACCCTGGTGACTTTAGGAGAGACCACTTGGTTTCTTGAGAGGGAGCCAGGAGAGCACGTTGGGGACCTCCCTCTCCAGTCTAGAAGTTTGGGACTCCTCCATCGAAGGCCTCGCAGAGGAAGAGGGCCGGAGCTATAACCATGTATCTTCCCCTGTCACTGCTCCCACCAGTCCAAAGCAAAAGAGGGTTGCAACGGTGGAGCCTTCTTCGTCATTCTCTGGGCTAGATTATGTGGCTGTTAGACGCCTTGCAGGAATGGGTGACAGCTCAGGGATCAAAGCTGAGTTGGCTTTAGAGGAGTATGATGCCATGTTGTGCGCCAGAGTGAGTGGCGCCGTCGTTTGGCACAGCCTGCGCTGGAGCCGTAACTTGAGCTAGAGGAGTCGATTTTCGAGCCGCCGATTGAGATGATGGAGCTAGCCAATGAGCTGCAAGCTGAGCCACGAAATCCATCTGTTAAGTCGCCAGTTGGGCTGTTGGAGCCATCCGTTGAGCCGCTAGTTGAGCTGCTGGAGCCAGTCGAGTTGCAGGAGCCGATTTTGAAGCCACATGCTGCATCGAAGGAGCCAACCACCGAAGAACCTGTTGAGGCGATGTGCCTTGCGACAGAGTTGCTGGAGAAGTCTATGGCGGAGGCCATTGATGTGCTTGTCCATGAGGTTCCTGTTTCCAATCCTCCGCTGCAAGTGCCTAGGTTTCGTAGTAGGCCAGTGAGGCCGGAGCGTCGAGTCTGACAGGTAAACCTTCGTAACTTTTCTTCTCCTTTTCTTTTCTGTTGTTATTACTTAATGTTTTTTACCTTTGCAGAAGGAGGAAGTTGTTGGCGTGATTAGCAAGGTGTTGCGCCAGAGGGACCTAGTGATCTCTTACCGCGATAGAGAGATCGCCTAGCTCGATGAGGAGATAGAGTTGCAGGGAGCGGAGCACCATGAGTACACGACTACTCTCCAGTCTGTGCTGTCAAGTCTGGAAGCGGAGAATGCCATACTAAAAGAGGAGAACGTCCTATTGAGAGAGACTATACTGCCAAGTCTAGAAGAGGAAAATGGCAGACTGAAAGAGAACGTCCAGTTAAGAGAGGAAAATGATCGGGTAGTGAGGCATATTGATCAACTCATGGGACAAATGACATCACTAAAAAATGAGTTGACTACTCGTATACGCCCCCACGATGCCTCCGATATGCTGGTGGCATGGTTGTGGAAAGGTGTTAACCTTTGCCGGCATATTGCACAGTTGGTTGACCCCAACTTTTCAGAGGAGTATCTTAACCCATCGAACCGTTCTGCCCAGCGTCGCGAAAGCCTCGTGGGACAGTCCTGGAGTGGTCAAGGGCTGCCACCTCCTCCTCCTGGGAGCTCTACTCATCCATAGATTTTGTACTCTTTGATTCCTAAAATTGTTATAATCGTACAGATTTAATTAATAAAATAAGCATTTTACTGATATTCTATGTTCTCACCTTAGTAGCTATTTCTCAATCATTGTTGTTACGTTGTCTGGCCAATATAATACGTTACGTGCAAGTTGGTCATCCGCCTTTCTTGAGATGTTAGTGGCATTCCCTGATGAACTTAAGTCCAGTGGAAGACAACAAGGTGGATCCTGTTATCCAGTCAAGCCTGTTCTTAACTCTTGAGCAGAGGCTTGGTGGCGCTACCTAAGTATGAACTCGGGCGGAGTAGCTTGCCCTTGGGATGTTGACCGTCGTCGCTTGTGCCTTTGTCACATTTTTTTGCCTGCCATTGACCAGTTGGGAGTTTTTGTCGCAAACGTCTGACCGTCGCAGACTGACCTTTCATAAACGTGATGTTTGCACAGCGCACACATCGTTGGGCATTGAAATGACGTGACTTGAGACGACGCGACCCTTTGATTCGCGTGTTGTCTTTTTAGGCGGGAAAACTGGCTTATAAAATGGCAAGGGTTTTTACAATTTGCTTCATAGCGGTTTTCCCCACACCATGGCTGATCAGAACATGATTGATGTTCCCACTCTCCTCAACTGGGGGCCAGACGACATGCCTATCCCGTCCCATGGACCCTCCTCTTCAGAGTGGTCGTGTTCTAAGAGCTCTCCGGAGCCTTTCAGCCCTGCTTGCCGCGGTTGTCCTGGGCCTTCTCGTCAGGTATACCCTAATCATTTGACTTTAGGGTTTTGTTGCGACGGTTTGCACTCCCCTTGCTGACTTCTCTCGGTTTCTACTAGCCTTATGAGGTGCGCAGTGACTTGGTCAAGATCTCATCCTTAGAGGAGGATGATGCGCCTCGAGAGAGGGAACGCTCTATTCATGTGGGTCTGGCCTTCAACGCTGACGGGCGAAAGGATCCGGAGGCGCACCAACAGGCCCTAGAGCGGATCGCAACACTTGAGGGCGAGTTGAGGACGAGGTTCCGCCTTGAGGAGGAGGCGCCTGCTCTGGAGGAGTGGTTCCAGGAGGGGATTCGCTACAACCGCAGGATTGCCTCCCTGGTGGATCCTCACTTCCCCGTCGGGTATCTCGACTTGCAAAATGCTGGTACTTCTCAGAGGTCAGACTTAGTGTGGTATTTTAGCGGTCGCGATCAAAGGTCCCGACGTCACTCTCAGGGAGGTTCTTCAGCCTTAGAGAGCTACCAAGCTGAATCATGATATCTTTGGACCCTAGTGACATTGTCAAGACTCTTTTTGCTTCCCCCCTTTTTTTATGTGAGGCATTATGAAAAACATTGTATATGTTCTTTGCTGTGTAGCGTCGATATATGAATGGGTGGTGCCTAGGTTGCTTAATCTGGTGCATCGTTTTGTTATGGAAACGTGCGTCTCCTTTTTATGCTTTTGTTCTTATCTGTCGACTGTTGTAGACTGACCATGTTATCTCCTCGTGTAGGAGGTAGTCACGCGTGCTATTTAAGCCCCCTAAGATTTTGACCGCAAACGGGCTACTAGGATGATCAAGGTTTAATTCAACCGTTAGTGGGCTGTCTGGATGACCAGGGTATAGTTACAACCACTCATGGACCACCTGGATGACCAGGGTTTGGTTACGACCACTTATGGGCCGCTTGGGTAACCAAGGTTTAGTTACGACCACTTATGGGTTGCCTGGATGACTAGGGTTCCGTTATGACCGCTTATGGGTCGTCTGGGTGACCAAGGTTTAGTTACAACAACTTACGGGCTCTGCCTGGATGATCAGAGTTTAGTTACAACCACTTATTGACCACCTAGATGACCAGAGTTTACTTACAAGTGGGTAAAAATCCATCCGAGTTAGGGGCAGTCTAGGTCATTTTTATAACCCTGCAAGTTCACACACATGCATATGGAACATAAAAGGAAAGAAGGAAACGACATGGTACAATGGAAAAATATCCTTGTTTTATTAATATTAACATGTATGTTAAAACCATGCACGTGCAAATCAGAGGACCTACCTGTTCCTTTTATTAGAAGTAGCGTTTGAGGTGGATCGCATTCTACATCGATGGAACCAACTTGCCACCCTGGGTTCGGAGTTTGTATGCTCCATTTCGTAGGATGGCAGAGAGTAAAAAAGGGTCTTCCCAATTTAGGGAAAGTTTATCCCGGTTGTGGTCTTGCCCGTACCCGCAATGCTTCGCAAGACAAAATCCCTAACTTCGAAATGCCAAGCTTTTACTTTCTTATTGTAACAGCATGCGACTCGCTATTGGTAGGCTGCTGTCCTTAGTTTGGTTGCGTCGCGCGCTTCCTCTAGTAAATCTAGGTATTCGCAAATTTTTTGGGAGTTGCCTTGTGGGTCGAATGACTCAACCCTAAGGTTTGGAAGCCCAATCTCAATAGGAATTATTGCTTCAGTCCCATAGTAGAGATTGGACGGTATCTTGCAAATCGGTTCCTTTGGAGTCGTCCTGTAAAACCACAGAACGGAGGGTAGCTTGTTGACCGAGGAGCCTCCAGTGTCCTCCAGCTTGGTTTTCAAACCGTGGAATAGCATACGGTTGGTGATCTCCACCTGTCCGTTGGCTTGTGGGTATATCACCGAAGTGTGGATCAGTCTGGTGCCTAGACTACTACAATACTTGGTGAAGTATTTTTTAGAGAATTGGGTTCTGTTGTCAGTCACAATGATCTCGGGAATGCCAAATCTGCGGACTATACTTTGGCGGATGAATCCTAAGGTGTTGTGCTCGGTGATCTTGGCCAACGGTGCAGCCTCCACCCATTTGGTGAAATAGTTGATACTAGCGATGATGAACTTCCTTTGCCCGATAACGATTGGAAATTGACCGAAAATATCGAACCCCCATTACACGAAAGGCCAAGGATCTTGAAGGGTCTTCAATTCAGTAGGCGATTGATGGAGAAGATTACCGTGGAGTTGGCAATTTTCACACTACTTCACAAAGTCGAGGACATCTTTCTTCATTGTTGACCAGTAATATCCATGGCGCATGATTTTGAACGCTAGGTTTTTACCACTGTTGTGCGACTCGCAGATCTCAAGGTGGACTTCGCTAAAGGCGTAGTTCGCCTCCTCAGGAGTTAAGCACCTGAGGTATGGAATCAATTTGCCACGGTGATATAGCCGTCTGTCAACCATGGTATACCATCCTGCCATCTTTTTGATCCGCTTAGCTTCGTTCGCGATGTCTGACAGTGTTCCATCCGCCAAGAATCTCTGGTAAGGCATCATCCAGCTTTCGGAGTCGGGGATTTACATTGCCTCTTGTACCTCCGTGCTGGGAGTTTTTAGGACCTCTCATATATCCGTCGAGTACTGTTCTGGATTTTCGACCGCTGCTGTCCTAACAAGTTGGTCGGCCTTCCTGTTTTCAGTTCTGGGAACGTGAACAACGGTCACTTTGTCAAACCTCTGGCTGGTCTCCTTCACCTTGGCCAAGTACTTGGCCGTGTGATGGTTACATGCCTCAAAATTCCTATTAACTTGGTTAACAACTAGCTTAAAGTCGCTGTAGGCAATCAGTCATTTAGCTAAGCACTCTTTAGCTAGTCTTAACCCAGCTAACATGGTTTTGTATTCGGCAACATTGTTGGTGGTCTGGAAGTCGAGTCTAAGGGAGTACTTCACCTCAAACCCATCAGGGGTCCTCAAGACCACTCCGATGCCGCTGTCAGAGTCTGAAAATAATCCTTCTACGTTGAGAATCTATTCCGGCTCTTTCTCATGTAGTCTTACGTCATCAGTGAGCTGTTCATCAGGAATTGGGGTCGTGGCCTTGACGATGAAGTCGACTAGAGCCTGCCCCTTGATGGCTGGTCTGGACCAAAATTCAATGTCAAACTTTTCTAATTCGATAGCCCATTTTATCAGCCATCCAAAAACATCGGGTTTCTACAGAATACTCTTCATAGGCTGGGCGATCAGGACTACCACACGATGAGCTTGGAAGTAAGGCCTCAGTTTCAGGCGAAGAAGACAAGTGCCAATGCTAACTTTTCTGCATGCTGGTAGCGCGTTTCTGCACCGGTCAACGTCTTGCTTATGTATTTGACCGATTGTTGAGAATCAGAGTCTTGGCTTTTGAGGACAGAGTTGAGAGCCACCTCCAATACTACTAGGTAGAAGTATAACTCCTCTTCATCCTTGGGTGACGTCAGCAACGGCAAACTGGTAAGGTACTACTTCAACTTGTTGAAGGCTACTTGGCATTCTACAGTCCATTGGAACCTATTTGCTTTTGTTTCCCTTAATATCTTGAAGAAAGGTTGGTACTTGTCCCCCAACTTGGCCAAGAAGTAGGACAAAACTGCAAGTTGCCCAGTTAGTCTTTGGACGTCTTTGACACTTCACGCGGAGACATGTCCGTGAGGGCCTTAATCTTCTCCGGGTTTACTTCGATCCCTCATTGAGATATGATGAAACCCAAAAACTTTCTCGAGGAGACTCCGAAAATGCATTTAGAAGGATTCAACTTCATTTGATGTGCACAAACCACCTCAAAGGATTTAACCAAATTGCGAATATGGTCGTTGGTGATCTTACTCTTGATGAGTATGTCATCAATGTAAACCTCCATATTGTGGCCGATCTGCTTTTCGAACATCTTATTCACGAGCTGCATGTAGGTGACACCCGCATTCTTTAGACCAACTGGCATTACCTTGTAACAGTAAGTGCAATGGTCTGTCGTGAACAAAGTGTGCTCCTCGTCCTCTGGGCTCATTTGGATGTGATTATAGCCCGAGTACACGTCCATGAAACTCAGTAGCTCGTATCCAGATGTCAAGTTTACTAACAGGTCGATCCTGGGTAAAGGGAAGCTATCTTTTGGGCAGGCTTCGTTAACGTCGGTGAAGTCGATGTACATTCGCCATTTTCTGTTACTTTTCTTTACCATGACGACGTTGGAGAGCCAATCCGGGTATTGGACATCTCTGATGAAGCCATCATTCAACAGTTTCTTTACCTCTTCCTGGATGGTGATCAACTTCTCTACAGAGTAATTCTTCCGCTTCTACCTGATGGGCTTACGGTTAGGATCAATGCTCAACTTGTAGACCATTGCTCTAGCCAAAATTCCTAGCATATCAGTGGGGGTCCACGTGAAGACGTTAATATTCTGTCATAAGAACGTGACCAGCTTATCGCACAGTGTATCGGTGAGTTAGCCCCTGATCTGTATGCACCTCTCTGGGTCTTCCAAATTCAGTGGGATTAGATCGGTTTCTTCACCAGACTGCGCTTGTTATAGGGTTGTTTTGTCTCAATGGTCAAGCTCTCCTGTCACATTTATGCTACCACTTAAAGCGGTCTGGGACATGTAGCATGTCCTCCCAATGATTTGGTCACCCAACACTTCACAAATACCGTAAGCTGTTAGAAATTTCATCTTGAGGTGCGGTATTGAAGTGACGGCCCCAAACGCTATTAGGCACGGGCGGCCTAGAATCGCATTGTATACGAAGGCAGGTTGACGACCAAGAAGGTGAGTGTACGACTCGTCGTTCTTGGGTGCGTACCCAAGGTGACCTCTAGTTGGATCATTCTTTGGACGATCACCAGTTCGTTGTCAAGGCCATAGAGTAGGCTTTCGGCAGGTTTCAACTGACTCTTTTTTAAACCAAGTTAAAAAAATATATTAAGGTAAAGCAAATCATGGGAACTTCCATTATTAATGAAAACCCGTCTGAAATGAGCACGGATATGACAAGGGGGTCTGCATGGGGGGAGATTACATAGCTCAAGTCAATGTCGCTAAAGCTAATGACGTTATCTTCTGTGCACCATTTCTGCCACCCTGCCTGCTACTCCTTGTGATTCGCTGGGGCCTTAACCGGCCGGGTTGTGATCATATTAACCACTTTGGTCGTGACCTGGTTCCGTGGTGGGGAAGGCTCTGGTCCTTCCCCTCCAAAGGCGCTGGAGCTTTGACCAAGGTTTCTGACGAACCTGGTGAGGTGGCCTTTCCGAATCAACTCCTCGATCCCCCACTGAAGCGTCCTGCAATCTTTCGTGGAGTATTTAGAAGATCGATAAAATTCACAGTACTTGGCTGGATTTCCTCCCTCTACTTTCTTAAGTGGTTTTGACTACTTAAGAAACTTCTCTCCACGGATCTGCATGAGGACGTTGGAGCGTGTGTCAGTTAGGGGCGTAAGGTTGATTGGCCCGTAATCCCTTCGTTCTGGCACTCCAGTCCTATGCTGCTTCCGGTGGGAGTAGTCACCGCCGTTATACTTCCTCTTTCCCACAGTTGGGAAAGAGTGAGGCTGTTCGATTTGTTTGGGATGCTTAGTCTCATTAGCCTCCTCTGCTACTGCGTAAGCCCTGGTGATAGATTTTGCCTCTGGAAGGTTTACGAATTTTTATGCGCCAGGTGCCTGAAGAAGTCTCCATATGTTAAAGTAGAGATGAAACTGCCAAGTTTCATCTCAGTTTCATCTCTTCTGTGAGTCTGGAGATTCTTCTCACCTTCGTTACAAAGTAATCCAGGAACTTCCGCAGATTCTCTCCCTACTTCTACTTGATATAGGAGAAATGCCAGAGCTACTTCTCTTCTCGACGATTAGAGGCATATTGCGCCAAGAAGATGTCAGAGAGCTCTTGAAAGCTCCGGATCGAATTTGATGGCAGACGATGGAACCAGATGTGGGTGTCTCCTTTCAGCGTAAGAGAAAAGCAACAACACATGGTTGCGTCCTCCAACCCTTGTAGACTTAGATTGGTACAAAATTGATTGAGATGATCCATGAGACCAGCGTTCATATCGTAAGAGTCAAGAGTTGGCATCTTGAACTTCACTGGCATGGAACTATTCAAGATCTGTGTAGTGAGAGGAGATCTGTCCAGATCCATGGTATGTTCATCATCTTTGAGCATGCATTTTAGGATCTTCTCCACCTGCAAATCTGTGGGGATAGCGTCACCAGTTCCTTTGTAGTTGAGGTAGGTTCTCAACTCCACTCTTTCTCTAACGTGGCGAGTAGTCGGTCGACTACTGCCACCAACGGATTTAATGATCCTAGAGGCTCCCTCCTGGGAGGCGTCCGTCCAAGAGTATCAGGGATTCCTCCGTTCTGGACTCTCCTCTAGATTCCTGCTGCCTAAACGTTCTTCAAGCCTTGATTGGCTCTGGGCGTATGAGACCTCTAGAGTACGAGTACTGGCTTGCCTCTTAGTCTTCTTGTCCAATTTGTTTTTTCTTCTAGCCTCCTCACCTGAAGCCCGGAGCAAGGATTGATGTAGGCGGAGCTCCTTGCTCGGTGTTCTCCTAGTGGGCACAGAGTATTTGGAGCATTTTATTCGTATTGCTTATGTTTTTCGTTAGGTTCTGAAAGAATGGTGTTGGCACACTATTGACCACCCCGTTAACTTGGGTACCAACAGTGTGGCCTTGGTCAGGTGAAGTCACGTCTCTAATGGGCTCGCTATCTTGTACCATTATATTCACCATTCTAACTAATGGAAAAAGATGCTGAGAGAGCCAAACTGAGTGAAGTTGTATAGAAAAGTGGTTGGTTTTTTTGTAAGATTTCTTATAGACAGCGCCAATGATGCGTTTTAGATCAAAACTTTGAACAGATTCGGATCAAGTCGACCGTCTGAGTTTGGCTCCATCCACTAGGTCTAGATCCTGCATACCACAATTACGAATGAGAGGTCAGGTGATGGTGGGAGGTTATCTCACCGTAAATACTCCGACACTCAAGTCAGCAAATAGCATTTGAATTAAGAAGGTAAAAGTAGAGAGTGCAAGGAAATACAGAGAGTGTTTGAGATGGGTGAGTGCTCTCATGGAGAGAGGCTTTATTGGCTCGTGAGGAGCGCTGACTCTAAGCGTGAGAGAGTGTTGTGTTTGTATTCTGAAAACGTGTAAGCTTTGCTGAAGAGAGTTGTTTCAAGAGCATTTGTAGGGCGAGCTTAAACGTTTGTGGGCCAATGAGAATATGCCATGGAGTGAGGATTTCATGGCCTTTTATAAGCACTGCTTTGAGCTGCCTTTATTGTGCAGAAGGACGTGATTCCCACGTTCTGATGGGATTACTGCTTTTTTTGCCGTGAAACTTTATTGCAGTAACGGTCGCTGAATTGATTGCTTTCCTTCTACGTTTTGCAGCCGTTAGGGTTTTCGGCAGATAGGGAAAAGATTTTGGCGTCTTCCTTTAGGGATATACGTTGAATTTGCTATTGACCGTTGTAATAGAGATTGCCTTTTATGAAGGGCGTGAAATTATGGGAGAAGACTGTTGCTGGTCGAGAACGGCCGTATAAGTCAAATTGCGCTTAACCCACTTGAGGCTTATTTTTCAGACGGTTAACTGATATATTTTCGGTCGATGGAACCGTTGACCATCTTGTAAGATTTTGGTCAACGGAGACGTTGACCATCTTGGGCCCAAATTGGCTGTCCTGTTCTTGGGCTTCTCCTAGCTCATTACCCTTTCGACCGGTCAACAGCTGGCGTTGACCTTTCGGGTGCTAATGGGCCATTGTGTATCCAGGCTGTTCCTCCTTCTTGGGGCAGTTCATTACTGGTGTACCCATTAATTATCTACCGACCACTTTTACTTTATTGAGATGATTATACTTTATGTTGTATAATATTAATGAT
>JAODPA010108769.1:0-19890 GCA_025585075.1 Nepenthes mirabilis
TCAACACAAGCACACTTATCTAACATGCCCACGAAAGTTAGACTTAACTTCGTCTTACCTATCTCGATCCAATTTTCAATTCAAATATGGTAACAAAATTGTTTGCCCTTTTCTTATTCAAACATGCCCTACACAACTCTAAGCATACCCTTGGGATAACCTTTTAAGGGATACCCTTTTTAAGGGATACCCTTAAAACATTTCAAGTGATATGATAACTCATTTATCAATCTATTTTTATATAAACTCGTTAGTATACAGTGATAAATATAATGCCACATCATCCGAACATGTCTTAAAGGTGGTCCCACTAACTGTACCAAAAATTCTATATACAAATATGTACAAGCTCCTTCCAAATTTTGTTTAAGGTTTGGCAAAAACATAGCATAGAAGCATGCAAGAACACACCAAAATATGTATATACTCATTCTCCACTTTCTTTCTTCTGGAGAGTAGCAATTTACAGCTCGGTCATTTTAGTAATAGAGCATTTGTTATCACAAGGAGACCATAGGCAACTTATTCTCACTGTTTTTTCCCCTGCCAATTTTCTTGGGATTTCAAATATAATAAGAAATTTCCTATGTAACGATTAGCTTAGGAAGATGAATTGGTAATGTCGGCATGGCCTATGAAAAAAATTAATAATAATGAGTAAAAGTAGTAGTTTAGGTGCTGTTGCCGCACTCTCCCGAACATCTTCACTCTTTGTCTAGCTCCTGTAAGACAACTTTCCCTTCCACATCTCGATGTTTTGGGATTTCAACTTCCTGATTTTCTCGATCCGATTCAGAGAAGTTCTCCTCCAACAAGGGAGTTGTTTTGGTATGGGCCCCGACCGAATCAGCGACTCTAACCTTTTTAAGGACACAGTTTGTATTTACAACACGAAATATGATATCGATGGGCAAGTTGTTTGAAAAATGTTTTACCTTTAATGGTTTCATGACATTGTGGTCTCTGTCATCGGTTCTGTCGAGCACTTCTTGGGCTTGAAGCTCCATGGAGTCTCGAACAAGTTGACTCAGAAAAGTGACATCGTCAGACATGACACCGAAACCTTTTAGGAGCTTAGAGCCAAGCTGTAAGCTAGTCTGCTCACGCACGCTTTAAAAAGTTAGAGAAACAGCTTTCACGAGGAGAGAAAATAGCTCGACATTTAACAACCCACAAGTACCTCGGCGTTTTCAAGAATGGCATCAGTGGCACCGGCTTTCTTTAGATCTAACAGGTGTGCTGGATCTTGAGCTCGGGCGTAAATTGGGACCTAATTATCAATCATATAATCTCGAGATTAGCAACTACTAGGAGAAAAAAACTCTGAAATAACTCCATGCCACAGATTAGTGGTAGCATCATGCCACATGTAGCACCCTGGATTCTTGTATTCAGAGAGTCCAAGGGTCCACATTTTATATTTAAAAATTAAAAATAAAAATATTTAAATAGTTATTTTTTGTCATTATGGTTTTATAATGCTAAAACATCAAAATACTCATTATAAAAAATAAAAATAATAATAACCATTTACATATTTTTTTATTTTTTTGGGATTTTCCATCCAAACGTCCTGGGCATCCATTGCACAATTGAGAGGGGCGGGCCATTATGCATTGGATTTTTGCAGCCATTCCCTAGGCAAGATTTAAGGATGATACACCAACATATTCACACTTGTCAACAGGCTAACATTGGTGCAACAGAGTATGATTTACTTGCTGTGAATTGACAGGGCCATAGGCATGGATAAATATCTCGATATCCTATATTGGTATCAGATATATTAGATATATTTTTTAAAAAATTGGAACGTGAAGAAAAATATCATCCGATATATCGCGTTATATTGTCAATATAATGATATATTACGATTTTATTGTGATAACAAAGAATATTGGCATCGGGGGTCGGCCGATATTTCATTTCACGGAGACAAGACACTAAGTGCCAAAGAAGATGAATGATTCAATATAGACACATGCATCATATTAGTCCTAGTATTAGAAACGATAAACTAAATTCAGCAAGAACATGAAATAATACCGCCGGGTAGGCAAGGCGAATCCTTTGAACAGCTTCAACTGTCCTTTTCTTCCCCGTATACATGACAATGACTGCTTTAGGAGAAGATATACCAGCAGACTGCAGAACTGCAGGTCGTGATCCGTCACCATATAAGATGGGAAAACCAAGTTTTCTAGCTGCCTGTTTAGAAAAGTAGATAAAAAATAATGTGGCACTATAATTTATGGTCAAATACATGCGGACTTTATACAACTCAAGCACAGAGCGAAAGTTATTCGAATTCCAAGAACAACAGTGTCTACAAAGCGATCCCCTTCATCAGTATTGTTGCTTAGCTTAACTGAATATAACACGGCTACATAATGTAACACCAGACAAAACCCAACATCCAAGGGCACTTATCTCATGCAAAATAGTCGGCAGCATGAACATCAAGAAAACATTTTATTCCATAATCTATGTATATGATTATCTATAATTGCAAATAGGGTATTTCTAACTTGCATTCTGAGGACACTTGATAAGGTGCAATAGATTTACAAGACAGCATTTTATTAATTCCATCATAATATCACACACACAAAAGAAAAATGATCACATTAAATGAGAAACCACGTTCCTGAAAAGTATTTTAGCAAGTGCCCGAAGAGAACTTGTTAGAAAAACATTATAATTATCTACATCCAAAAAAGTGTAAATCAATCTGTCACAAAAGATTAATCAATGAGGCAACAAAAGAAAACAAGCCAGACTCTTGTCACAAACAATTCATTGGCACAAACAACAGCAGACACCTGAAACATGTTAACGTGTTGACCAGCATCTGCTAGTCTGTTACTGGTCTTATTACCGACACTACTTCTGTACCTGCTGATCAGCCGAGGCAAAGAAGAAGTACCCGCATAATCCGGCTGCCCCGACGATTTCATGACTTTCTCTAAGATTTTCCATAACACACACTAGCACATACTTCATATACTTAATATACTTAATACACTGCACATACTTAATATACTTGCACGTGGTGAACAGCTGAGCAGTTACTGCAGATGATCTGTCGTTAGCTTTCCGTTTCATAAGCTGAGCAGCTTATTGTTAGTATATTTTGTTTGTTTAATTTGTTATTGCCCCCGTAGAAGGCTTCCCCGTTTCCCGTTTACCCCATTTCCCGTATATAGTTTCAGACACTGGTATAATTAAAGCAAAAGAAATTTTCTCACTTTCCCTAATTCTCGAATCATCTCTCGAGTGCTTCTTCCTGTTTCCCTTTTCTTCTTCCTCGTCTCCTCTATCTCCCTCTGTCTAAACTCTCCCTTCCCTATCAATTTCTTGTGCCGATTGTGGTTTGTGGTGGCAGATTCCTATTACCACAGTCTGATTGTTGGAGCAATTGTAACATTTTGGTACTTTTATTGAGACAATGGCGGAGGGTATAACTACCAGATATAGGGCTTTCGAAAAGTCCATCACTGGCATGGCATAAGAGCTGAGGGACGTCGTGGGTACTGTCCACCAACATGCCGATCGGTTTGATACCATTTCGACCACCACAAAACACTTCTAACATTCAGTCACTGATGTCCAACACTCTCTCTCTGAAATGCGACAAACCCTAGCTCGGCTAGAACGACAAACCATGTTTCCTTAAAATCCCCCTTTGCTACCTACACCGACTTCGTTCGCATCCTCACCTACAGTTCACTGTCACCCATCCACTCAAACACTACCCATAGTCTTAGCCTTGCCACCTGAGACACAGATTCGTTTACCCAAGTTGGAGATTCCATTTTTTACTAGAGAAAATGTCATCGGCTAGTTGTTCCAGCTTGAGCGATTCTTTTTATACCATGGAACACTGCCGGAACAAAAACTAACAGTGGTAGCCTTCTATATGACTGGCGCGGCCCTTTAATAGTACCAGTAGATGCACGCAACACGCCATCTCTTAACCTGGGAGATTTTCACCTAGGACCTTGAACTCTGCTTCGACCCTTCTTCATTTATGAATCCTGAAGCCACTCTTTACAAGCTGAGGTAGATTACAACCGTTGCTGCTTATATGGCCGAATTTGAATCTCTTTTTACGCGAACGCTAGGTTTGTCGACCACTAATCTGTTGAACTGCTTTATTTTAGGCCTCCAGGATGATATCCGGAGGGAGCTCCTACTCTTGAAACCCACGACCCTGCCAAACGCCATTGGTATGGCCAAGCTGGTAGAGGAAAAGATGAATGCTAGTCGAATGAGTTCTCCACAATTGCCCCTTCCCAAACCCTCTAGACATACTGCTACCATAGTGGCTAAAAACCCCATCCTTGCTCTACCAATAAAACGCTTGACACCTACTGAAATGGCTTCTCGTCGGAGCCATGGTTTATGTTTTAACTGTGATGAAAAGTTCACACCAAGACACTGCTGCAAACCCCCACAATTCTTATGTATGATCACAGAGAATGATGGAAGTACTCTTCCCGGAGTCCAAAGCCTGGAGATGGACTCTGTTGAACCGGAGGATACCGACAACCCACTTTTGGAGACTGAATCCTTACCTCCACCACCAAACCAGACTCCCATCATTTATTTAAATGCTCTTGAAGGCCACTTTGTGCCTACTACTTTGCGGCTACAGGGACAAATATTAGGCCAACCTGTTTTTATACTCGTCGACAGTGGGTCCACTCACAATTTCTTGCAGACGCGTATAACCAAATATTTCAGACTTCCTATAGAGCCTTCTCATCATCTCAACGTCACTGTGGGCAATGGGGACTCACTGAAATGCGAATGGCTGTGTACCAAGGTCCAAATCACATTAGACAAGGCCAATTTTAGTGTTGATTTATATCTACTTCCAATTTATGGGGCTGATATTATATTTGGAGTCCAGTGGCTTGCATCCATTGGCCTTGTGCTCTTTGACTACCAGGCACTATGGATGAGCTTCAACCATGCCGGGACTAAGCTCACCCTACACGGCATGCCATCAGCTTCGGCGGCCAATATGACATTGGGCCAATTGAGGAGAGGAGACTCTACTCAATCTGTCGCTTCTTACTTTCAGTTAACCATCCTCCCTGCTCAATCCCCCCTGCAAATTTAGCCAGTCCCTTCTTGTTCCACCATCCAGCTCCCTTTGAGTGTCCCTCCACAAATTTCTATAACCCTCAACAACATCCTCTCCTCCTATGCCGATGTTTTTTCCATTCCCCGAGGATTACCTCCCCACCTTTTCACAGATCACAGAATCCCTTTGAAACCTAATACTTCGCCAGTGAATGTCTGACTGTATCGATGCCCCCATTTTCAAAAGGCCGAAATGGAGAAGCTCATTCAAGAAATGCTGGATGAAGGTATTATTCAGCCTAGTACTAGCCCTTTTTCTTCTTCTGTGTTGCTAGTTAAGAAGAAGGACGGCAACTGGAGGTTCTGGGTCGATTATCGAGCTCTCAATGCACTTACAATTATAGATCGCTTTCCCACTCCTATTGTAGACGAATTATTTGATGAACTACATGGAGCTCGCGTGTTTTCCAAGTTGGACTTACGTGCCAGGTATCATCAGTTACGAGTACATGTCACGGATGTTCATAAAACAGCTTTCCGGACACACGTAGGCCATTACGAGTTCTTGGTAATGCCCTTCGACCTTTCTAATGCACCTTCCACATTTCAGTCCGAAATGAACTCTATTTTTCACCCCGTCCTTCAGAAATTTGTGCTGGTGTTCTTTAATGATATACTGGTTTACAGTCCCTCCTGGGAATTGCACTGCCAACACCTTTCGCGCATGCTACAGATTTTACGGGAACATTCCTTCTTCGCCAAACAGTCTAAATGCGAGTTCGGGCAAACTTCAATGGTGTATCTGAGCCACATTGTTTCAGAAAAGGGGATCGTAGTAGATTCCACTAAGATTGAAGCTGTGCAAAATTGACCTGCCCCAACCAACATCAAATAGCTGAGGGGATTCCTAGGATTAGCCGGATACTACCGACGGTTTGTGGCTCGCTACGCTCAAATTGCAGCACCCCTCACCCAACTCTTGTGGAAAGGTGCCTTCATATGCTCCCCTGAGGCTGTAGGGGCTTTTCAGGCCCTCATAACTGCTCTTATCGACACTCTAGTGCAGGCACTGCCAGATTTTGCCGAACCATTTGTTGTTCAGACTGATGCATCGGGAGAAGGTATCGGAGTTGTCTTAATGCAAATTGGACATCCCATTGCATTTTTTAGTCAACAGCTGTGTCCCAGACTACAAACAACCTCCACCTACATCAGGGAACTCTGTGTCATTTTAGAGGCTATTAAAAAATTGAGACAGTATCTTTTGGGCACGAAATTTACCATCTTAACTAATCACCAGCCCCCCAAAGTCCTGTTAAAACAGGCCGTTCACACTCCTGAGCAACAAAAATGGATCACCAAATTATTGGGCTACGACATTGAAATTGACTACAGGCCAAGCAAGGAGAACAGACCAGCTCATGCCCTATCATGGCTCCCTACTGCTTCCTACCAGGCAATGAGTGCAGTCTCCAAACCAGTGATGGCTCTTCTAGGGGTCCTCCGCAATTTTTGTAGCAAGCACGGTCCTTCCGCTAACTTGATCGTATCCATCCATAATTGACTTGGGGACTTTTAACATCATACCGTGCGGGACGGGCTAGTCTTTTACAAAAACAGAATCCTGGAGCCCACTGATTCTGCTTTGCCTGAATTAATTTTGCATGAATTCCATGATTCACCCATTGGGGGACATGCAGAGATTCAACGGACTTACGCTCGGATATCCACAAATTTTTATTGGCCTCACATGCACAAGAATATTTGCGATTACATCAATCGGTGTTCAATTTGCCAACAAGTGAAACCTCTCAACATCGCTCCTCGAGGAGTGTTACAGCCCCTACCCATTCCCGAAAAAATCTAGGAGTTTTTTCCATGGATTTTATTACACATTTGCCTGTATCCGGAGGGAATACCGTTATATTTGTAGTGGTTGATCGGTTGTCCAAGTATGCCCACTTTTCGGCTCTCAACACTCACTTTAGTGCCAAAGACTTGGCAGATATGTTCATTAAGGAGGTCTGCCGGTTGCATGGCCTACCAACCGAAATCATCTCTGACCAGGACCCTCTTTTCATGAGTAAATTCTGGAAAGAGTTATTCAAACTGCAGGGTACTACCCTGTCCCATAGTAGTTCCTATCACCCACAAACCGACGAGCAAATTGAAGTGGTCAACAAATGCTTGGAAGATTATTTACAGTGCTTTGCAGCTGAAAACCCAACTACTTGGGTACGATTTCTTCCGTGGGCCGAGTGGAGCTATAATACCACTTGGCACTCATCCATCAAGATGAGCCCATTCGAGGCCGTCTATGGCAGATCTCCCCCTGCTCTGGCTGACAATATCCAGGGCACTTCACCCATCGCCGCAGTCGATAATCTGCTTTCAACTCGAACCGGCCTACTGGAACAACTCAAAGCTAATCTCTAGCGCGCCCAACTTTGCATGAAGAATCAAGCTGACGCCCATCGGATTGATAAAGAGTTCCAAGTGGGTGACTAGGTCTTTGTCAAACTCTAACCCTAGTGGCAAGCCACAGTGGCACAACGGCAATCAAATCAGCTTGCCAAGCGCTATTATGGCCCTTTTTAGATCACGGAACGTATTGGATCAGTTGCATATCAGTTACACCTCCCGGAATATTCCCGAATTTACAATGTTTTTCATGTGTCTCTGCTTAAGAAAAGCTACGACGGCCCCTCCAGTCAACCAGGGGCTCTTCCACAGGATGCTTGGTGTTCCCAGCCTATCTTGTTCCCTTCTCAGCTTATTGGTTTCAGACGAATCCTCCAACACGGAAGCATTGTGCCTCAGTTTTTGGTGCAATGGCAATTCCAGCCTGCTGAGGATGCTACCTAAGAGCCTGCTACTGATTTCATCCAGGATTTTCCCTCATTCGACCTTAAGGACAAGGTTTTGTTTGATGGGGAGGGAAATGTTACCGGTCTTATTATCGACTCTACTTCCGCACCTGCTGATCAGCCGAGACAGAGAAGAAGTACCCGCACAATCCGGCCGCCCTGACGATTTCGTGACTTTCTCTAAGATTTTCCATAACACACACTGGCACATACTTCATATACTTAATATACTTAATACAATACACATACTTAATATACTTGCACGTGGTGAGCAGCTGAGCAGTTACTGCATATGGTCTATCGTTAGCTTTCTATTTCATAAGCTGAGCAACTTATTGTTAGTATATTCTGTTTGTTTAATTTGTTACTGCCCCCGTGGAAGGCTTTCCCGTTTCCCGTTTCCCGTTTACCCCATTACCCATTTCCCATATAGAGCCTCTCACACTGGCATAAAGAAAGCAGAAGATATTTTCCCACTTTCCCTTATTCTCGAATCATCTCTCAAGTGCTTCTTCCTGTTTCCCTTCTCTTCTTCCTTGTCTCCTCTATCTCCCTGTCTCCCTATGTCTAAACTCCCCCTTCCCTATCAATTTCTTGTGCCAATTGTGGTTTGTGGTGGCAGATTTCTGTTACTACAGTCTGATTGTTGGAGTGATTGCAACATAGTCACTTAAGCAGGCTTCTTTTCTTTTCCTTTTTACCTTGCTATGTATAGATTACTTGATTCAGCATGCATGGGTTGCATAAAGAATTTGTATGCTAGAAAATATAAAAACCAGAATGAATATCATAAATCAACAAAACACTAATTTAGCATTGCCCCTTCAGCTTGATCTCTTAAAGTAACTGCTTCACACACCTCGCATCTGTTTGCAAATCAACAACATTTCTGTCCATATATTTTACTACATTCCACCCTAAAAGTCCACTTGAAGGGCTAATACGATCTTTTTCGAATTTAAAAAATGTCGGTTGATGGTTTATTTCATCATAATCCGGTGATCAGAGTATCGTTTCCTATTTGATCCCTTTGAATTCCATATTCGAAGTTGCGATCGGATCTATTCATTAAAAAGAATCGATTCAATACATTTCTTATGTACCCATAGGTGCTATATTGGATTTGAATCAGATTTCGGATCAATCTATATTGATTGACTGCCTCCATTATGTTCTTGCTAGCAAATACCACAATTTTCTGCTACATTTAGGTTTTGTTCTCCTTCAAGCACTCAAATTTGAGGGGCATTGGCACTAAGAGGTGCAAAACACTTAGAGCATAAAAATTTTGAGACATTCGTATTAAGTTAGAAAAGAGACCAAAGTCTAAGCAAGATAGAAAAAACAAAAAAATCAAAAACAAAGAAAACAGAATTTTGATCCTTATTCTCCGTTGTTTAAAGACATTTCGTTAGTAGGGAGCAATTGCATGGCCAGAAGATGAATCAGTTGACCCCCCATCAAAGATAGCAAAAGATAATGGTTTTGCTACTAGATAAGATAGATAAGTGTCAAAATGAGAGAGAAGTTTCAAAATCAACCCCTCTCCCTAAGGAAAATGAGCTTTAGTGATTTCGCCCATAGATGAGTTAACACTTGATCGATTCCAAGGTCCAGCTATTGAAGGAAATTGGGTTTAGTACTTTTGCCACTAGGTAGGAGTGTAAGCTACTCAAATGTCAAGGAGAAGAGCGATGCATGACTCTGAGAAACATTTCAAATTTATGTCCGCATTTCATGGTTCTGGTTTTCTTTTCTATTCTAGTTAGGGTTTGGGGGGTTAAGCTCATTTTCTATTTCACCAAGTAATGACAGCATAGCTGATAACAAATTTATAAGTCGGAACTTACTTTCACCACAGCAGGATTGAGATCAAAAGCAACATAAGGCCATCCCACTACAACACTGTCTCCACCAGAGGCCAGTGGAGCTGACAAAAAATTGGCAAGGACCTGTACCTCAAAAGCAGTGCAAACTTGAGCAGAAAGGTCATGTTATATTTCATTGGACAACTCTATCATTGATTTACCTGGCCCATTTGTCCAAAGCCAAGGATAACTACTGGTTCACTTGCATCAAAGTTCATACTCTCCGCTGCTGTCTGCAGTAGGATACAAGCTCAGGAATGTCATACATGGAGTAAGTACTACTCACTAGTCTTCACACTTCAAAAGCAAACACAAGCTTCCACCACTAGGGAAAATGTGGTCAGACTTCAATATTAATTCTATAGCAAACGTTGGTGAAGGTCATATTTCAAATAATTAAATTTTCTGGAAAAGACATTCTTGTTTAATCGTCTGAAAAGTCCAATTTTCCAGAATGATAATTACTTCTTTATAAAATATAATGAAGCTCAACCTCACTCATACAGTTAAGCTAATAGAATCTCCTGAGAGATTTATGAGTTTTCAAATTCTCTTGAATACCCCTATGCCTACATAACTAGTATGACAGTCCAGAGTCCAGACGTGGGGATTTCCCAAATTGCTGGAATCTAAGATCGTTTCAATCTGGTGCATAAGTCCCTCAATATTGATGATCCACTGTGGTCAAATAGAACTTTAAAACTACCATTGTACATTAAAAATCTACAGATCTTGAGGTCAGCACTCACAGAATCAACATCTAATATGCCATCAATGAAATCAGCAGCTCTCCTCCCAAGTTCATTGAGTGCTGGAGTAAGAGCCATTGACAATACTACTACTATAATCAGTAGTTTGTTGAGCTCAAGTGGTAACACTCCTAGCCTGGTTCCAGACAAATTCATCACAAAAAATAAACAAAATGGAAATTATGCAAAGAGAAGCTGCATTAAGAGTGTGCTAGCATCACTAACCTGTTTGCAAGGGAGAAAACAACAAATGCAAATTCGCCCCCCTGTGATAAAAGCAATCCTATTCTAACACTTTCTTGCAATGTCAATCCAACTCGAGGACCAATAGCTGTTATTATCAGTGTCTTAATAGCAAGTAGGCCAGCCAAGAGAACGAGCACATTGGGCCATTCCTGGTAAAGAATCTGGAGAAGGAAATTAGATCAATATTTTTGAAATATATGCAGGTTGTTCATGTCATGCAGGTAATAGGGCTTGTAGACACAACAATCACGCAGATGTTTCCATACAAACACATGCAAGTATACGATTTGTGCACCATATGAAAAACAATTATAGAATGATACAGATACCTAAATTCCATGATGTATGTTGGCCAATTCAAATTTACATAACACAAATTCCAGTGTAGAACGAATGTCACCTGATAAAACCACCTTATGTGAGGTACATATTTCACTATTAGTTCACTTCAGAAATTTACATTTGAAGTTGCATCATCATATATCTAACAGAAAAAAGTATGTGAAGTTGACTGCAAATCAAATTCCCCCAGAGTTAGACTATCTGGCAGACACAGATAAATACGTAAATCATAAGCCATTTTGAAAGGATCAACAAGGAGTGGGAAAATTTTGTAGTCAAAATAGTTTGTTTCATACATCATGTCAAGAGTCTGCCTAACTGAAACTCATACTTACCAATATTTGTGGTAAACGAACTTAAACGATGTGCTAATGAGCACCTGAGTTTAACCTCAGGTAAATGGGCGTTGTAGCAGAACTTTAAAATAATCTACCGAGTTCTGCCAATCAATTTTCTTATGTTAGATGTGAGGAAACAAAAGCTAGTGACAAACATGAGTAGACAAAACAAAGATCCATGACTCGAATTCCATTCCTATAACATCCAACTCTTTTTTCATTTTGATACCAGTTTGCTTAATCTTGGATCTGCAGCACAATTTTTATTGGAGGAAGAAAATATAGGGGCCATATAACTTTAAAATGGTGATCTGATTATAATCTTCAGTAAGAAGTAGATTAGAATCCAATAAAATACACTCAAATTCATTATGACTTCAAGAGGGATAGATGTGAATACATATGTAATCTTTTGAATTCCAGGGCATAGATTAGCATAAAATTCATTCATGGCGATTTCTATTGACTTCTTTTGGCTACCACAAACACAGAAACCATGACAAGAAAAGAGATTAACCACAAACAAACATGATATCCAATACAAGAGATTAAGACTACCTGCATATCGATTGAAGTTCCTGTTGTAACAAAAAACAATCCAATAAGTAGGCCTCTGAATGGCCTTATATCAGCTTCAATTTGTGTTCTGAAATTTGTTTCTGCCAATAAGGCACCAGCCAAAAATGCTCCAAGCTGCAGATATCAGACACATGTGCAACATGTACAAAACTAAAACTAATAGGCGAGATTCAGACAATAACTTGACTACAGGAATTTTCCTCGTTTATAGCAAGGTACAAACCGTATCACTGAAGCCAAGTTTCTGGGTAAGAAGTGACGTCCCAGCAACTGTAAGTAGACAAAGAGCAACAAAAGCTTCTGAGCTCCTCGTTTCAGCAACAACCTAAATTGAAAATTTTATATTAGAATACAGAACAACATAGAATTTACCTCGTATGTAAAACTACTATCCTAGGGTCTACCTCAAAGACTCGCCTCAAAAGGAACTTCCCACCAAGAGAGAGCAATCCAAGCCCAGCTAAAGCTTTTAAACTTTCTTTGACAAGCATCGGCCAAATGCTTTCCTGCACCAAATTCTTCAAAAGCCAAGAAATAAATCAAGACCATATGAGCCAACAATTCAATTTGATTATGTGATTTGAAGTACGCACACGAACATCAAACCTAAAAATAAATCAAGGTAATAAAGATTCAATGTAACCATCACTGGCACAAGGCCAGGGCCAGGGGATTGTAAACCTCATTTACATGGATACCTAACTCCAGTGATTACATTGAATGGAATTGTAAGCAAACCAAAAAAAAAAAAAAAAAGGTGAACTGACCCCCTAAGTGCAATAAAAATATAAGCAAAAAGAATTTAGCCAAGAAAATTTAAAAGAATCCCAAAAGCAATACACAAAAGTTAAAACAGAGAGTAAACACAAAGATGACTTTCCCAGACCTTCCTCATAAAACAAGGATTTAACATCAATGCCAAAAGTTATTTTCGCAGGTCATTGTAAGGACTTAAGAAATCTAAGTTAAAAATATATTTAAGAGGTGAATATATACTTATCAGGGGAAAGTTGAAATAATTGGACTTCTCAGTGATACTTGTAGAGATTACTTAGGTTAAAATCCAGCAAAGTTTCCTTCCGAACATAAGTTGATGAGGAAAAATACTGAAAGTAGGGCATAACCAAAAAGAGGAGAAATTTAGTGAAAATTTAACATCATCCTTGCAATGCAAATTTTGTAGTAGTAACTTGGCCAGTGTCTTCAGATAATATCTAGATGATTCACCCAGGGATCACTAAATTCATTGATTGCATACAGAGCACCAGATAGAGCTCTTAATCTACAGCGAGCAGTTTCATGGTATCATACAAATGATGATCTGCATCTATGCTGGAATGATTGGGACATATGGAAAGCCAACCAATGGATGGATTATTTTTGTTCATCATGAAGTTAATGAAGACAGTGGAAGATGCTATGTGGGATCATGTAAATGCACTTTTTTATGCAAAGGCAACAATGAATTCTGAAGAAATCCTACTAAGAGAGAAGTGGTTGGGCTGGACAGAAATCTTCTTTCCAAACTGGCTGGATAGACCCAAATCCATCTAAAAGTACCAAATAACATATACCAAAGGTTCCTAACAGTAGCCTTATAAGAGAGGTGGGGCTTTCATCCCAGTTTAAGACATAAATGTCACACAACTATCAAGGCCAAAAATCTGCTTTGAATATCCTACAAGATATAAACAATATATTCACATTTAGCCATACTAACAGGACAAAAACTGCTTCATATTCAAATCAGAAGCAAGATTTAGTGATTAAGCAGGTTATCCAAATACCTGGCTCTCTATCACTGGGAGTATAACTAAAAGAGGGACAACTGCAATGTCCTGCAAATATCAGCAGTATCAAATAAGGCCACTACAGATTAACATTAGTTCTTCAGTCTGCTTGCAAAACCAATCACAGTGATAAAAGACATTTTGACTCTATTGCCACAACAGTTGAAGCATTAAATTCAGATAATGAGAATGACCTGCAGTAGAAGGATTCCCAAGGTTGCTGAGCCAAATCTAGTTGGAAGCTCACCTTTCTCTGCAAGAAGCTACAGAACAACAGTAAGCCCTAGGCTGCAACAACTAATTTAACAACCTCAATTTTTCTAGTCCAAACAATGCAAACTCACATAAACATAAACTGTATCATATGAAACAGATTTGCCATCGTTAATAAGGTAGGAGTTTTCCACGATAAGGAAGCCCCAGTAATAGGGTTCCCTTCTAAGAAAGTCAAAAGTGTGTGGCACTACAAAAGAGATATTCCAAGAAAAGATAAAATGGTGTCCCAGTGCAAGAGGTTATTTAAATTGTAGGCTTCGGGAAGGCTAAGATGTATGCATCCTCACCCCTGCAATATAAAGAGGCTTGTTTCTGTAATTTTAATTTGTAATCAAAATAAGAAATATCCCTACCAAAAGGATCAGCAAGAGAAAGCAGATTTTCAACACCAGGTTATACAAAAATTATTTGAGAGCTCATAGCCATGCCATAATGATAGCAATGACTGCCCCATACACAATTTAGCAAATCACTCTTTCCCACAAAATTAAGACAATATCACTTCCATCCATGCCTCATGCTGCACAATTATAAAGGCCACAGGAATATCAAACATTAAGTTGAGAACTTATCAGTCAAAGTGCAAGTAAAAACATGAACCATTACACTAAAATTTGCCAAGGTAGCCTTGTCAAAATTTACAAGATGTTTTCGCAAAATTGAGATAGTAAGAATCAAATCAGTCAACAACTAAATTCATAGATGTTGATGGTATTAGCCAGATTATTCTAAAAGTAAACCCCTACACTCAAGTAACATCAAGGTTTCTATGATTAGTACCTGTAGAACAAAGGCCGAAGAGGATAATGACAGAGCAGCACCAATAATTATGGCCTCATCTACACTTCTGATGTTAACCTGCATAGGAGGCAAAGTAGCTCTATGAACAGTAATTTTGCCTCAAGGTAGGTAAAGACACATTCAATTTAGGTGGCAGTGGTAATCGATAACCAGTCCAGCGAGTTAAAAGTCACATTCTAACTTCTCCAGATGTGAACGCAGGAAGATAAATTCACACCACATAAAAATGTTTTGCATTGTCACACATCTGAATGCCCTATTGACACAGATTTATTGCTTGCTTCAGAGGCCAAAAGAAGAGGATTTAAAGTTTATTGTTTACTCATTCCTCTCAAAGAGTATGTCCCTTTATTCTGAGTTTGTTTTGCAAATATTCAAATACTTCAAGTAAAAGTCAAGTTTATGTTTCACCTGGAGGAAAAAATACTTCAAATGCCAAAGATCCATGTTTTGCAACAACATCAAATGAGTTTCTGCTTCCAATGTATCAACTTTCACATATTAAAACCTCAAATTTTTATGCGTTATCCAGTGCAATATGTTATTTGATTGGGTGCAAGCCAATGAAGCCACCACTAGTTCAGCGTTAATTAATGTTCAGTTCGACAGGCTGCGAAGTGTTGAAAGCATTGTAGTCCGGGATTAGTTAACTAGTGCAAATACTGAACTGGTCAAAGTTATCCATCATGGCCCTTTCAAGTACCAATATAAGATCAGCCATGTTGGATAGTGCCAACTCTCACTATGCTGTTAGTTATTGAGGATATACTATTTTGCACTAGATCTGCAGGTTCAATATCCTTGTGAGACTTCAATTCTGTAACATTGCTGAAACACATTTCCCTCCTTATACAGACACTTGGAGTCCTGAACTAGTGGGTGTAAAACAACACAATTACATCACCAGCCCAATTTGGATAAGATCTCCAGGTTAAGTGGCAGTCTAACAGGGGTACGAAAATGAATGAGATGCAAGGATTGGAATGAGCAAAAAGTTGCAGACCATGAAAACCCCATAAATCAAAAGCAGTACCAAAATAATGGTTTATAAATATACCTCTAATAGTTGTGTCTTCTTACCAAATCAGGTCTTGAGTGAAACAGGAACTGCAAAATTCTTGTTCCAATAGCCCCATTTGGAGGAAGCTCAAATGCTGTGAAAGCAAGCGTGGACAACAAAACCTTTAAAAGAAAAGTGGAAATAGGAAAGGTAAAGTTATGGTCTACACCATTAAACATGCTGAACAACGAGAGGACAGTCATTGAGCAATAGCTAAAAGCAACAAAAAGCATTTTGTGATAGCAATCAACCAAAGACACACTTCTGTTCAGAGTCCAACAATAGTAGTATCCTGGTACTCTGATGTTTCATAGGTATTTAAATATTTAAAGATGCTTGGTTAGTTCATCCAGAGTATCCTCTGAACGAAGCTTTGTACTTCAAGATACCACAAGATCTAGTTTCGTTCAAGTAACGGATTCTAGCCAATTGAAAGGATCTTCTGATCAATCTAGAGATCGTTTGGATTCCATTAGTAATGCTAACTGTCAGGTCAGTCTATTATACTATGGAATGTTCAGGGAGTAGAAGGAAATGCAAATATTTACATACATACATAAAAAAATAGTGAAAGTGTAGACTCCAAGGCCTAAACAAAATGACTCCCACTCTCCTTCTCATTTGGAAAAATCAACTGGAAACAACCATCCTAATAACGGAGATGTACAAGTTGTATGCTCGAGGCAAACAGTAAGCCTACAACCACATGAAATAGACACATGAAAAGCAAGTGACATCTGATCAGAATCATGACATAACTATTTCAAGAACTGACATGGCACACACTTCAGAATCAAAACAATGCAAAATTAATTCTGTTTCAGAAAGCAGCATGGACGTAAATGGCCTACAATTATAACAAGGACAATTATATGGCACTAATGTGCATTGCAATGGCTGTTGGATTTCCTTTTGCTATGAAAAATCAATTATGTTACTAACCTGTGGAACCCATTGCAGTTTTTAATTTAAGTACTTAACAACTAATACTATATAATTAATAAAGACAATAATCATATTTAAGTATTCAAATTTCTGGTGATCATGGTGGATCAGGATATACAAATTACATGCTTCAGACATGATATAAGCACTCAGAACAAGAAAGAGAAACAATTTACATATTGTGCAAAAGTGCACCCACAAGAGAGAGAGAGAGAGAGAGAGAGAGAGAGGGGGGCATCCCAATTTAAGGCAATTGCAATTTTCATCCACACATTGTACCTGGGTCAATCCCATGCCGAAGGCAAACTTAGCAAGGGCTTTTAGACGTGCAAGTGAAAGTTCTAAACCCATCTCAAACAGCTGAAAACAAAATAAATTAGGAACCAATTTCAGAGCCATGAGCAAATTTGTGAAGATAGCATCAAATAAACAGAAACAGCTTACATTCAACATCTTTTTTCAGAAGTATGACGAAAAAGTCACTTTGAAAGAATGTGAACTATATAGGAGGATATTAGCCTGAAAAGAGTCCGTTGACGAAATCCAGAAAAGAAAGCCTACTGTGTTCGGTGATAATTACAGAGCTTCATATGGTGGTCATCAAAAGTTCTCCTATTTCACTTCCTATCTGTTTTCTGTCTCCTTTTCCATGTAACTGACACAATTTTCACCAAGAAGAGAGAACTGTCTAGATGCCATATGAAAGCGGCACAAGGATGCTTCTGGGTTCAAATTATCAACATATTTCCGAGAGACATTCCATGTTGAAGAATTTTGCATTAAAAATCCAACAGTTGGATCTGATTAATAGCACTTAGAATTATTATTCCATGTTCTAATTACAAGGAGCTCTCTCATTCTCGCTCAGAGGATTGCACAATACACAGGATAGATCTGGGAGCGAACCTGTAACAAATTAAAAGAGCAAAGCACTTTGAGCCTAAGGTTTTTAATAATGATGAACAAAGCATCTGAGCTACTGCATATGACGCAGGGCATGTGAGGCACTAAGGAGTCTTAAGCTAGTGCACACTGGTCTCAACATCCAGCAGCTGATAGATGGCTTGAAAAGCAACTTCTCTAGCTAAGACAAATTTCAATCATCGTGTGCATATTTCATATCCCCGTGGACAATGAGATATGAAACTTGAAATGAAGTTTACTAAGTGGGCAACTAAACCGATAGGACAAAATTTTACCAGGAAAAGCACGCCCCACTCAGAGAGAACCTTAACATCAGTGAGGTTTCTGATAAGGCCAAATTGGTTAAGGACAACTCCAGCAAAGAAGAAACCAAGAACCTGAAACAAGAGATACAGGCTTCAACCATCAATGGAACATAAACTGAAAAACAGAAAGATAACAGGCTTGGCACATTCGGAGTGCCAGGCTGTGCAGGCATTTATGCAAGGGGTAGTTTTAATTGTGCTGAGATTAAGCAGGCACACAAGAATTACTAAGAAATAGAACATACTCCTTAGCACATTAGAAGTGCCAGGCTGTGGAGGCATTTATACAAGCAATGGTGTTTAGATGTGCTGAGACTAAGCATATTGAACAACAAGATCAGGCAGACCCATCAAGAATAATAGTACTCAGAACAGTTTGGAGAACAAAGAAGGCTTACAGGGCTAGCTTTTAAAGTCCTAAATGCAGGAACAATCAAGACTGTGACAGCCAAGAATGTCAAAGTATCCAATCCTAAATCATTTATGACATCAACAGCACTGGCTACGTCAAGGGCTGCGTACAACTGAAATCTTTCCCTTCTGCCGGGTCTAGAGCTGGACAAGCCTAAATCTCTCCAATCAAAGCATGACAGAACTGATGAAGACAGTTTCGTAGAGCCAATCCCACTAAAGTAACAGCGGTTAGCGATCCTCGGGCATGTGGTATATGACGGCACCTGTACTTTCTGATCCCAGGATGATATTCCACATACAGAATGCCTATATAGAGAAGGTCGGTCATGGCGACACACCTTGATTACATTAGTCCACCATGTGGTCTCATTCCCCTGCAAGTTGAAGGCAAATAAAATGAGGGTCCACATAGTCGCACTCAGAGGCCACCGCAAAAATAATAGACTAAAATTTTTTGCATTGCCAAATGGGTAGAATGGCAAACTAGAGAGTGGTATAGAGTAAAATGAAGCCTAGGGTTCAAACAATATGCTAAAAAGGATGTTCACCGTCAAGAAACTCATATATCATTTTCCATTGCAAGTGGATATACTAAGAAGTTATATATAGTCCTCATTGAAATCTGAGTTGCATTGTTACCGTAAAAAATCTCTCGGTATCTATTCTTACAATTGAATCCATTTGCACTTTTACAGCATTTACAGAGACACCTTTTTCGCTGAAGAAACAGAATCTTATTCAAAGGGCACGGTATAACACACCCGACTTTCTCAGCACTTCCTGAATGAAGTAAAGATTCAATAATAGATATCGAAAACCGAAAACAAACAATTAATGCAACATTTTTTCATTGATTTCAAATCCACTTCGACGTAAAACTGATTCAACGGGATAGCCAACGCACTGTCGTCAAACTATAACGATTATAGTTCAACATGCTTGATTGCTTTCCTTCATTTTCATCATCAACAACCAAAAGGACGGTAAGCAGACAGCAGCATATTTACCTTGAAACTTTGACAGCAAAATGTTGGCTCCAACATACTTGAAATTAGTTAAGAAGATAGAGAAGAAACTGCAAATTGGATAAGTTCAGATTATGCATATTCAACTTCGGAGATAAAAGATATTATAATGCCCCATCTGGAGAAGAGAGGAGCGGAATAGACCACACGTTCAAACTTCCAAGGCTCGAGGTTTGTGGAAGAAGAGAGAGAGAACTCCGGCTTGCTAAGAAGTTGAACGCAACGTCACGAAACGAGAGGGTTGCTTTTTTTTTCTTTTTTCTTTTTTTT
>JAODPA010108780.1:0-19890 GCA_025585075.1 Nepenthes mirabilis
TAATAAATGAAAATACAATAAAAAAAATGAATAACCAATTGATAATAAGTCCTAAAATCAATATTAGAGTAACATATACGAGTTTGGCGAAGAATAGAGCTCAATCAGATATCAAAAATCTTCTTGTTATCTTTTTTCTTTATTTTCTCTCTCTGTGTTAGAAATCGTCTTTGATACCATGTTAAAATTTGGAGGTGTCTCAAATCTGAAAATAATGTGTAGAAGCGTGAGGAAGAGGTGATCCAAAATTATGATGAAGCTCCTATTATGAAGAGCCGAACATGATACTCCTGTAAATTTGTGCACTCAGTAATGTGCACGAATGAATAATGAGAAGCAGGACATGAGGCTTCTGTAGTAAAACTTCAATACACGGACAGCGGCATATGAGAAACAGAGGCGCTGCAGGTAAAGAAGTATAGCACATAAACTGAAACAGAAGAACTTTATCAGCAGCATACACGAACAGAGAACATATGGAGAGTATCATGTAAATAATCAGCACAAGGGCTGTTTGTGTATTTTATTATAATCGGAAACTCAGTCTTACAATTAGAAATCAGCTACTTATATAATAGTTGCAAATTAATTACAATCATTTGATTAATTTTTATTTAAACTAATCCTAATTATACAAGAGAAAAAATAAAATCGTATCAAAACTAAAATTATATAATGCTGACACAGTGAAAGCACAATGGGTGCTTGTTGTCAATCCTTGACCCATGGCTTCATTAATTATCCAATTAGAAATTATTATATGTATGGTCTGGATTGCCGATGAAACTGATATGTTGATATTGCTGTGATGACGACAACTTGTAGTTTCTATTGATCAACTTGTAGTATGATTCTGTGTATGAAGTTACTGATCATGCACTTGCTGATGCATTCCATTGTTGTATCATTAGTGTTGTGTCCCGAATTTCTGATTGTCGTACGGATTAGGGAGCCTTCAAATTTCTCATCGCTCAGAGGGGATCACGAGTAGATCCGGTCTCCGTCGCTATTAATATGGAATCTGCACAATATAAACTAACAAATAAGAGGTTAGAGGTCGGCGGGATTTCTCCCATCAAAAACACTCTGACGCTCAAGTTAATAATTTCCCGCAATGAATGAAAAGGGGCGCACACTTAGACGTGCGCGGAAATATACTGAGTGTGCGGTGAGAGTGTATGAATACAAGAGTATGAGAGTTGATGAGCATTTGGTGGGAGGCCTGGCTCCCGGGAATGCATCACGATAGATGGCTCACTTTGGTAGCTTGTAAAAGGTTATGTAGGATTAGTGCTGGGCGTAAGTTTGAGAGCAGGGACTCAATGAGCGTTTGTCTCAAGACCCAGGTTCAGATTAAGGATTTGGGATCCGATCCCTTCTCCTGTAGAAGGAGAGGAAATTTATAGGCTCCAGGCAGTGGAACTTTAGGCGCAAGAATCCTTTCTGCAGGAATTCATAGACCGTTGACTGTTCGTGGCGATCGGTGGTGTCAGTTGTCATTTTGTGGCGGTGACAAGGCCATCGTGTATCGCTGGCCACGCTTGATCTACTGCTTACATGGGGATTGGTTGGTCAGTTGTAGGGAGGGGCGCAGCAGCGGTTGGCAGAGTTGATATTCCTCTCATTAGTTTATCCCTGCTGCCTTGCGTCTGTCGTCTACAACCGTATTAATGAGTTGTAGAAAGTGCTGATTGACTGTAGGCACTGGGCCACCACGAAGGCTGTTTTGCGTTCTAGGCCGTGTCGATTTTTTGGTCCACTGCCACCTGGATTGGGTTTTGCGATTCTTGAGCTTTACCAGTACTGGACTCAACACTAGCCCCCATGCCTGGGTCGACTTATAGTTGGGGCCTAGCATGTCTATGAGGGTCCAGCTGGCCACCATGCGTCCTTCCTCGAGATGCGCTAGACTTTGTCTTCATTCGGTATCATGCCTTCTCTAGACGATCACGCGGGCTTTCTAGACGCCACGGCGATTCGTTGCTCTAAATGGAAGGATTCGCATGCCAGAATCTGCGTCAGCATTTGAGACTTTCCTATTTAGAGATAGACGGTCATCGGGCAACACGCCTAGCTGAGTGCGACCAGGGCACCAGCTCGCCTATAAATAGGGGAGTTCACCGATATAGGGATCCATGCCCTAGCTGATTCTCAGATGAACGATGCGGAGCCCTTGGCTTGTCTCGCTCTTGGTGGGAATCCGTGAAGAAATTGGATGAACTTGCTGGAGATCCGGAGCTTCTGCCGAAGACTATCTTCAAGCCCCAATGGCGGGCACTTCCTCGTACTAACGAGGGTGGGTTGGCCACTCTACCGTTGTTATGTGCCTTTCTCGCCAGTGGCATGATTCCCAGTGTGCGGGAGGGTCCTTGCGGAGCTATCACAGGGATTTTTGTCCTTGGGATAGCGCGTCAATGATGGCCTCGACCATGCCTGATTCATCATATGTGCCATCTGGAGAGGAGGCGGAAGGTGGAGTCCCTGCAGGGGAGCACGAGCTAGCCGCTTCTCCGCTGGGACTGCTGCTATGGGTGCTGGTTCTGCCGCTGCGGTTACCATTTGATGAACCTTCAGGGTCTGGCCATCCCCGGCGGCTCTGATGTTGGGGTGAATCGGAGTTATGGTGACAGAGCCAGAGCGATCTGATGTTGATCTCATTCTCCGATAAGGCTTCAAGCATCTAGAGCCGCTATTTTGGGCTTTATGCTCCATGTTGTATCTTTTTCTTTTTTGTCCTTTCGCCATCGCAAGCCTTGTACTTTGTAAAGAAAGTTTTGGTTAATAAAAGTAGTAGCCTTTACCTTTATTCCTCTATCTCGTCGCATGCGTCTTCTTCTTTTTGCTGCTTTGCAAATTACACTTCAAGGGTTGCAAGACTCCTTCGCCGTCGCTTGCGCCAATCTGTGCGCTTGAGCATTCCTAGTTACTTGTGGTCTGTTCCGCCTGCGTTGTCCCTTGAGTCCCCATGTAGACCGTCGACGGGAGGACGTGGTAGGAAAAGATCGCTGGCGTCTGCCGTCTTGGGAGATCAAAACACTGTTGGCAGATGTCACATCCACTAGATATTCTTACGCATTGATTGCGTGGGAGGCCTTGAGGCGTTGCGTCATAATGGCTAGCTTTGGAGAGGCGCGACGTCTCTAAGATCTGCCACGTGGAAGGAGCTCGTTGGCTCTTTCCGAATATGCTTCTTTTTCAGGACAACACTGTTTCACTGGAAGGTTTCTGGCTATTTAAACGTCTCAATTCCCTCCAAGGCCTTCGCGTTCCTTGGCAGCTTTGAGAGTATGAAATGTGTTTTATCTTTGCCCTTTTTTGTCATTAATGGAAAGATCGTCTTCTTCATCAGAATTTGAGTCGTTCCCTGGTGAGTCTGCAAGGGATACACATGCCTCAGGGATTCGTAATGATACTGCACCTACGGCGATGACAGAAGGCTGTTGCTTAGAGGCCCCGTCGTAGGACCGATGAGATTTCTGAGGGTGCCACTGGGTTTCGAGATGGAGGGGGCGTCCACTTCCTCACATCGCCACAAGCCTAGGAGGGTGGATCCCACGCTCCACCAAGTCGCCAGGGCGGTTGAAGACTTTGATGCCAGGATGTAGGTTGCGGTCGGAGAAATTGAGTAGATGAGAACTTGCGCCGCACACTTTGAGAGGGCGTGGGCGGAGTCGGATGCAAGGGTGTCGAGGCTTGCCGGTGCCAACATGCAAGCTCGAGACTGCATTTCGGCTCTTCAGGAGGAGTTTGAGTGATTCCGGGCGTACTCCAAAGAGGAACGCGCACGGTTAGAGGCCGAGTTGAGGTCAAGGCTCGGGTCGAAGGAGGTGGCTCTTGCACTGGAGAAAAGGTTCCAAGATGGTATCCATCTCAGCCAGAGGCTGGTCAGGCTGGAGGAGCCAAACTTCCGCATCGGCATCCTGGACTCTTGAAACTCAAGCGCCTAGACTTGTGCGGACCTAACAGAGTACACGGCTCTGAATCCTTCCAAGCCCAACTAGGGCAGCTGGTTGTAATTCGCGGCCATTGGCTGCCCCCACACTGTAAAAAGAGTTTATTAGTATATCACATAATAAAACTTTTTACTTAGCCATACGGTTTATTTTTTGCTGTCTGTTATGCTGGAATGATTAATTTTTCCTTCTGAATGCGTATCCTGGAAGCCTTATCACCACCAGTCAGAATCCGCATTAAATACTGGTGTGATAGCCTGGATTTTGGGCAGGCGGTTGAGGCGATAGCAATCCACAGTTTGGCAGGGGCCATGATAGGTTGTTGTTTGGAACTCGTGGCGCTTTTGCTGAACGAGTGCGTGGCTTGGCCATCAAGCAAAGCGTCGATTGAGTTTCCCGCACAATGGCACCTTGCTTCCTATTTAAGTGGTGCCTTTGACGGATTCATCCTATTTCATCTCTGTCTACAAGCACCATTTGAAGGGTGGGCTCCGCTATTCCATGCAATGTAACTTGTACGCACTTGTTGAGGCATTGGGTGTTCCTGTAGCAAGGCTTCATCCTAATGTCATTGCTACTTGGTCTCTTTGTGTATCTTTGCCCGTCTCCATTCTTGCGTGTTTAATGCAAACACGGCGAAGATAATCTTCCGCTTCACGGAATAAGAGCATTGGATCTCGATGTCTCCCCGGACCAACTTCCATTTTTGGGGAACCAACCCAAACTCGGTGAAGAACTAGAAGAATCATTTCTTCTTCTTGCGGGAACCCTCGAATTCGGAGCTCTCTCTCGAGTGGGGTCCAATCCTGAGGTTTTTCTGTGGGGACGTGGCCGTCGAGGAGGTCAGTGGGGCGGTGAAGCTGGTTGCTGCCATCAACTCAGAGATGAAGATGTTTTCCATCCAGGGCTATTATCTGACTTTCCATGCTTTTGCCGCTACCAACTGGGGTCCTGAATCTGGTTGGGCCGTTGCTGGCCCTGAGAAATGAAGTCTGGGGCCATTGCGCTCCTAGAGCCATTGGGGGAAAACACCAAGGAGAGTTCCTCGCTGTTGGAGACGTCTTCGAATGAAAAGGTGGAAGCCCCACTGAAGAGGCTGAGGGGAGTCGGAGGCACTTCCACTTGGAGGTCACAGAGGCTGGCCGCAGGGTCAGCCGCGCGCACCATGAGTCCCATTCTAGGGCAAACGCTGGATATTGAGATACTGGAGGGAGCGGCTGAGCACTCGCCAATTCCTGCCATGGCGCTGGTTGAGTATGGCGTTGCCATGGTGGAGCTTCATTCCGGATGAGGGTCTCCCGTAGGTCCCTTTGTTGACCTAGAGCCGCAGGAGCCGGCTGTCGAGGGCATGACGATCATGGAGGTCGACATGCCAGGTCCTGAGGAGGCTGAGGGGACTGGCACTTTGGAGCCTATGCTAGGTCCGGCATGGACTTCAGAGCCTGTTGGATTGCTTGCTAGGGCGATTTTGGAGGCGTGTGTCTAGGAGAGTGCTGCCGTCGACAAGGAGGTTGAAGCCGGACAGGTTGCCAATCTGTCTAGTGCTGCCCTGATCCGAGAGATTGCCGCGGTGGGGATGACTCAGGAGCTAGAGCCCCCAAGCCTTCCTCCTCACCCATGGTTCCATACGTTCCTAGCTCCGCTGAGGTCGCGGTTGAGCACATAGCCCCCGAGCTTGTTAGCATCAGGAGCCGGAGCTTGTCACACGAATGCGTCCTTCCCTCAAGTATGATCATTCTGAATCGAGTGTTCCTCCGTCAACTGGAATTTTGAGGGTTTCTGATCTTTCGTTTTTCCTTGCAAGTCCTTGGGGGAGCCAACTGTTTCGATGTGGTGATTGATCAATTGCGCGGGTACTTTCACCGTGCCAGGGAGGAATCCGAGCAGTTGAGGGAGGAGAACGAGCAACTGACGTAGGAAGGCGCGCGTCTAAGGCGAGAGGTTAAGCAACTAAGGAGATTGGCCACCACTCTGGAGGATGACATCTCCCGCCTTTCCACAGACGTGAGGCAACGGCTCACTCCAGAGGAGGTGGGCTTCGCACTTGAGGCCAAGTTTTGGGATGGCATCCGCCCGTGTAGCAAGATTGCCTCCCTCGCACTTTCGGGTGTCTCCGAGGGCGTCTTTCATTGAGGGAACGCCGAGTTCTCTAACAGCTCTATCCTGAGAAACTTCTTTGAGGAGGCGAGCCCATTTGATTCATAGGGACAGCAATATTTCTGTATAGCTTTTTTCCTTTTTTGTTGATTGATAACGTCTTGCATTTGCATAATGAATGGGAGGCAGCTATCTTTCTCACATTTTTGTGCCTCTGAGTGTACGATATAATTTTTAAAATCGTAACTCTTATTTTAACGACTAAGCTTGTGAAGCTATTATCGCTAAGGTTTCGCACCAGTGCCTTCTTGCGTTGTACTCGTCCCTCGTCAAAGGATGTCATCGCATCTCGTGCGTTTAATGGGAAGCTCGGTCCGATGAAATGGACGTTATCGTAAGCCTGGCGGAGCCACACCAGGGGCCAGCTAGGTTTTCAGTCCAAGCAGTCGGACTCTCGGTCTTAGGCCATTTTTCGCACACGATACCTGTATTTGGTGCTCGGCCCCACTCAAGGCGTTGTTGCTCTCGTGTGAACGATCCTAACCCACGACCATCGTAGACTGAGGGTGCTCTCTTCTCCAGGAGAAGGTCACCGCACGCCTATAATTCTTGCCCCCTAAGGTTTTGGTGGCCGTGTGTTGGGGATTTCAAAAGCCCCTAGGTCTAACGTCTTGACCGCTAAGGTCGCTTGGTACGGAACCAAGGTTTGAAGGGCTGCTCAGGGCCTTCAGGCCACTTGGCATGAGACCAAGGCTATAAGGGCCGCTTAGGGCCTTTCGACGCGGAGTCGAGGTTAGAAGGTGGCCACTTGGCACAGAGCCAAGTCTATAAGGGCCGCTCAGGGCTTTTCAACGTGGAGTCAAGATTCAGAGGTGGCCGCTTGGCATGGAGCCAAGGTTATGAGGGCCGCTTAGGGTCTTTCGACGCGGAGTCGAGGTTTGGAGGTGGCCACCTTCGGGTCGCTTGGTATGGAGCCAAGGTTATAAGGGCCGCTTAAGGGCTTTCGACGCAAAGTCGAGATTCGGAGGTGGCCACCTTCGGGCCGCTTGGCATGGAGCCAAGGCTATAAGGGCCGCTTGGCATGGAGCCAAGGCTATAAGGGCCGCTTGGGGCCTCTCGACGTGGAGTCGAGATTCGCATGTGGCCGCTTGGCACGAAGCCAAGGTTATAAGGGCCGCTTAGGGCCTTTTGACGCGGAGTGGAGATTCGGAGGTAGCCACCTTCGGGTCGCTTGGCACGGAACCTAGGCTTCATTTTACAGACGGATGAGAATCCTCCCAACTTAAGGGTAGTCTAGGTCGTTCACTTTTTGAAATGTTATGCATGCAAACACCCACATGAATGAACGTACAAGCTTGTAAAAATAATCAATTTTTATTAAATGATGATACATTGCATGTACAAGCAATCCTCATGGCGTGCGTATATGCCTTACCTAGGCTTGGCGCTGTCCTACTGATAGTATTTCCTGAGGTTGGCGGTGTTCCAAGTTCGTAGGACTAACTTGCCATCCTGGGTGCGTAGATTGTATGCTCTATTTCAGAGGATTGCTGAGACGAGAAATGGGTACTCCCAACCTGGGGAGAGTTTATTCTGCTTGCAGCCTTTCCCACAGCCTCTACACTCCGTAGGACGAGGTCTCCAACCTTGAGCGGGCGTGCCTTCACCCACATGTCATAGTTCTACGCAATACGTTATTGATAGGTTGCAATCCTCAGGTGGGCCGCGTCACGAACTTCTGGGAGCAAGTCTAGGCATTCCCTGAGTCTTTGGAATTTGTGGCCAGATCAAAGCATTCGACTCGCAGGCAGGAAAGTCCTACTTCAACGGGAACGATTGATTCAGCTCCGTAGCAGAGGTTGAAGGGCGCCTCCCTTGTCGGTTCCTGCGGGGTTGTTTGATATGACTAGGGTATGGGAGGCAACTCGTCAACTTAAGAGTTTCCTGTGTCTTCCAGTTTGGTTTTCAGCCCGTGCAGTAGTGTGTGGTTGGTGATTTTGACCCGCCCATTTTCCTCAGGATACGCCACAGACATATGAACCAATCTGATGTACAAGTTTTCACAGTACTTGGTGAATCGTTTACTGGTGAATTGGGTTTCGTTGTCCGTTACTACGACCTCTAGAATCCCAATACGGCAAACGATACTTTGGCGGAGGAACTCCGTGGCGTTCTGCTCAGTGATTTACACCAGAGGAATTGCTTTTATCCACTTGGTAAAATAATCAATGCCGACGATAAGGAACTCCCTCTACCCGAAGGCTAATGTTATATGTCCGAGGATGTCAAGCTTCCATTGCACGAACGACCATAGGGACTGAAGGCTGTGTAGCTCTGTATGAGGCAGATGAGCCATGGTCCCATGAACCTGACAGTTTTCACACTTCTTCATGAAGTTTAGGGTGTCTCGCTTCATCATGGGCCAAGAAAGACCTTGCCGTGTGATCTTGAATGCGAGATTTTTCTCTCCGATGTGCAAGCCGCATACACCGAGGTGGACTTTGCTCAGTGCGTATTCGGCTTCCTCAGGAGATAGGCATTTCAAGTACGGAGTGGAATATCCCCACTGAAATATAGCCTACCATCAAGAATCACGTACCAGCCTGTTGTCTTTTTGATCCGCTTGGCCTCGTCAGCATTCGTAGGCAATATTCCATTCGTTAGATACTTGAGGTATGGGGTCATCAACTTTTCGCCCTCGTTGACCTGCAACACTTCTTGGTCAGGACCTTCCACACTCGGTGCGGTCAGGATTTCCCGCAGGCACCTGGCGTATTGCACCGGAGATCCTTTGGCTGCATCCCTTGCCAACTGATTGGCTTTCTAGTTTTTGACTTTGGGGATGTGTTCGATCTCAAAATGTTCGAATGCCTGGATCTGAGCTTTTACTCTCGCCAGGTACTTTACGAGCTGAGAGTTTGATGCCTCGAAGGTTCATTGGATCTGGTTGACCACTAATTCTGAGTCGCTGCGCACTACCAGTGACTTGGCGGAGCACTCCTTTGCCAACCGAAGTCCCACGAGGACTTCGTATTCTGCCATGTTGTTGGTGGCAGGGAAGTTCAGCGTGACAGAGTACCTGATCTATATTCTGTCTGGAGTTCTAAGCGCGACTTCAGCTTCGCTGCCTGTCTGGGTGGATGATCCGTCAACATTCAAGATCCAGGAGGGAATATCTGGTACGTCCAAACTCTTCAGGCTGTGTGGGATGTCTAGAGTTAGGGTCGCCATCTCGACGATAAAATCTGCCACGGCCTAGCCCTTAAGGGCCGATCACGGCCGAAAGTCCACGTTGAACTCTCCTAGCTCTATAGCCCACTTGACCAACCGCCCAGAGGTCTCTGGCTTCTGGAGGATTGACTTCAGGGGTTGATCCGTCAAAACGACGATTCGATTAGCTTGGAAGTATAACCTCAATTTTTGCACTAAATAGATGAAGGTTAACGCGATCCTCTCCGCATGTGGGTATCAAGTCTCCACGTCCGCCAATACCCTACTCACATAGTACACTGGTCGCTGCATGCCCTCATGTTCTCTGATGAGCACTGAGTTAAGCGCCGTGTTTTACATGGCAAGGTAGATGAACAGGTCTTCGCCCGCGGATAGTGAACTCAGGAGAGGTCGACTAACGAGGTACGCCTTTAGCTCTTGGAACACTTCCTCACGCTCATCCGTCCATCAGAATTTAGACACTTTCGTTCCTCTGAGCGCCTCAAAGAAGGGAAGGTACTTCTCCGCAGACTTGGCCAGGAACCACGACTGGGCTGCCAACTGCCCTATGAGCTTCTGGACTTCCTTCACGATCCGTAGAGGGCTCATGTCAAGGATGACTCTGATTTTCTTCGGGTTTGCTTCTATACTGCGCTAGGACACTATAAAGCCTAAGAAATTTTTGGAGGTTACCCCGGATGCACATTTGGCCAGGTTAAGCTTCATCCTGTGAGTTTAGAGTACCTGGAAGGTCTCCTCTAGATCATGAACGTGGTTGTCGGCTACTCTACTTTTGACGAGCATGTCGTCAATGCACACCTCCACGTTTTTTTCAATCTGGGCCTCGAACATCTTGTTCATAAGAAGCTGGTAGGTTACCCCGATGTTCTTGAAGTTGAAGGGTATAACCTTATAACAATATGTCCCTTAGTCGGTCATGAAGGAGGTGTGCTTCTCATCGTCTGGATCTATCCTAATATAGTTATAGCCTGAATAGGCGTCTATGAAACTCAGGAGCTCGTGCCCGAACGTAGAATCCACCAATTGATCGATCCGAGGGAGCAGAAAGTTGTCCTTAGGATAGGCTTTATTCACGTTAGTGAAGTCCACACACATCCGCCACTTGCCATTACTCTTCTTCGCGAGCATGACGTTGGATAGCTAGCCCGGAGGACGGTCCGCGCGCTCGGGACACTTTTCCTCATTGGCCTCTTCCGTAGAGATATAAGTTTAGGCGATGGCCTCAGGTTCCCGAAACGATTGAGGGCGCAAATGCGACAGGTGCTTGAATAAGTCCCCTACCGCCAACGTAGCAACGAAGGCGTTGAGTTTTAGCTCATCGGAGAGCTGGGGAATCCGGCACACCTCGATGATGAAGCAGTCGAGGAATCACTTCAGGCTTTCGTCCGTCTTCTGGTGGAGGCAAACCAGGTGCCACAGTTGCTTCTCTTCCCTCCGGCTGGAGGCGAACTTACTCAAGAAGCAATTTGCGAGCTCGTCGAAGAAACTGATGGAGTTCGGCGGGAGGCTGTGGAACCAAAACAGTGCATCCCCTCTGAGGGTGATGGGGAAACACTAACACACCACGGCCTCGCTCGCTCCCTGAAAGGACAGGTGAGTGCGGAAGTAGTTGAGGTGGTCCATTGGATCCTTACTCCCGTCGTATCCATCCAACGTGGGCATTTTGAACTTGTAGGGGAGCGATTGGGTCCAGAGGTCTATGGCGAAGGGTGATCTCTGCAACTCAACGAAAGACCGTACGGGCTTCTCCTTGAATATATGGTCCCAGATCACCTTCACCTTTTCTTCTATTGACGGATCTGACTTGCTTCTCCACGCGTTGATGATGTCGCAGAGCTCCATAGGACTTTGCAGGTTCTGCTAAACGTGCTAGTCGCGACGGGCTCCTGCATTGGGCTGTCGCGCGCTGCACAAGCCTGCGATTGTCTACCTCCTTTCGCTGCGGGAGTTATAAGGGTTGTGCCGCTCTGGGCTCTCCTCCCACTCGTCTCGGCTAGGGTGACTTTCAACCACCGTCTAGGCCATGCTGCTGGAGGCTACCTGGTCTTCAGCGTTGTCATGCCGATTTGATCTACTCCTGGGGGCTCTGGTGTGAGGCCTTCCTCGCCTAGAGGATGACAGTTGAGATGCTGGGGAGTAGCCCCCATCCATTGGGTGCCTGTCCGGTTGCAGAGGGCATGAAGCATTAGTCTCATGTCACCCATTTTGGTGGCTAGCTGGTGGACGTCGGGCTGCGGTCGCTCGTTGGCACGCCTACCCACCGAGGGGTCATCGCCGTGTGTGGCCGCGTCTCTTGCTAGCGCACTAGCTTGCGCTATGGTGTTGACCATTTTGGTGTGAAGAAGTGAGTGTTGCAGGGATACGCTAGACTTTTTATCGCGTTCCCACAGATGGCGCCAATGTTGTATCCTGGGTCCCTGGTTATCGTATAGATTAGAGAGTTTTTGGATTCCTTGTCGCCCGAAGGGGATCACGAGTAGGTTTTGTCTCCGTCGCTGTTAACCTTGAACCTGCACAATACAAACTAAAAAACAAGAAGTCAGAGGTCGGCGGAATTTCTCCAACCGAAAGTACTCCGATGCTCAAGTCAGTAACCTTCTACAATAAACGGAAAGGGCCGCATACTTAGAGGTGCGCGGAAATATACTGAGTATGTGGTGGGAGTATATGAATGTAAGAGTGTGAGAGTTGATGAGCGTTTGGTGGGAGGCCTGACTCCCGGGAATGTACCGCGATAGGTGGCTCACTTTGGTAGCCCGTAAAAGGCTGTATAGGATTAGTGCTGGACGTAAGTCTGAAAGTAGGGACTCAAGGAGCGTTTGTCTCAAGGCCCAGGTTCAGATTAAAGATTTAGGATCTGATCCCTTCTCCTGTAGAAGGAGAGGGAATCTATAGGCTCTAGGCAGTAGAGCTTTGGGCGTAAAAATCCTTTCTGTAAGGATTTGCCGGCCGTTGACCGTTGGTGGCGGTCGGTGCTATCAATTGTTGCCTCATAGCGGTGATGAGACCGTCGTGCATCGCTAACTACGCCTGGTCCACTCCTTGCATGGGGATTGACTGATCAATCGCAAGGAGCAGCGTGAACCACGGCTGGCAGAGTTGACATTCCTCTCATTGGTTTGTCACTGCTGCCTTGTGTCTGTCGCCTGCAACGACATTAATGAGTTACAGAAAACGCTGATTGGCGGTAGGCGCTGGGCCGCCACGAAAGCTATTCTGCGTTCTAGGCCGTGCCGATTGTTTGGGCCGCTGCCACCTGGATTGGGCATTGCGATTCCTGCGCCTCACCCGTACCGGACCCAACAATTAGCTTTTGTGATGAGGAAATAATAAAATAACATATGATAGAACATAAATTCCAATCCTTGCTATGACAAGGAAATAATCACAGTAGCTTTGCTAGCTTTGCTGATGCTGTGATAATTGAATTTTTATGAAAGCAATTTATATAATTGCTGATCTTCTAATGTACTGATTAAAATGTGCTATGAATTGAATTTACTACAAGAGCTGCTGGTGTATTGAACTGATGCTGAACTTGATATACTAATGCTGAACTTGATTGGATTGATGTTGAGACATGCTGAACTCTACCCATTGCACTGCCTGGCTGATTAGTTGCTCCTATTTTGCTAATGCGACCCTTGCTGACGACATCTAGGATGATAGTATATTTTAACATTGTGTGTCATCCCTTATGTTAATTAATCTCAGAAAACTTTGCCATAAAATTGCCTTAGGGACTTTTATACCTGTGCTAACGCATGTGTGCCTTCGAGCGTGCATCAAGCATCCACCTCATGCACATGCACCTTTCAGGCACTCCTCAAGCTCGAAAGCTTCTGCCATTGACACACAAACTCCCCTCAAGCATGCTTGCTTCTAATACGTGTGCACATGCCCTTCCTCTGGTGCCTTTTAGGCTCTGATGTTTCTGCTACCAATGCATGAGTGCCTGCTTATACGTCCATTTGAAGATCTCTCTCATGATACTCTAATATTTCGCTCATGTAAGTTCTCACATCAAAACCAAACAAACCCCCAAATAATCAGGAGTAGTACTCACAAGAGAATAACGTAAAACACAATAAACATTTCCTTATGAACTTGTGGAGGAGCCCTCGCCATTCGGACAACTGTAATTTCTTATCCCTGAGCAACTCTTTCACCACGAAGATCCTAGCATTGGCTTTCACAATGCAAAATGTCATTCACTTCTGTTCTACAAAAATACTTGGAGCATTGCCTCTCCCCTTCAGTGTCTTCACATCAATAGAGTCGCTCTTCTTTGTATACCTCCTTGTTACCTTATCATTGTCCTTGGCAATCACAGTCTCCATCAAGTACCAGCTTGATTTCTTATTTTCTTTTGCCATAGCTAAAAGCCTTTGGTAAACTTATTTGTCAAATTCCATACCGGAGGAAATTGACCTAAATAGTGGCCTAATAACAGACTATAAGACTATCTTACAGAGAAATTGGGAATATAATGTGGCATATATCCCAAAAAAGGCAACTAGGAGAGGGTTTTCCACGTAAAAACGTTATGCATTATTATCTCTCTCTCTTCCTTCTACTTAGAATCGTATTCGTGTTGCTCCGCATTTGGGTCCTCATCTGCCTAGTATTTAGATCCAAGGACGCAACATTGACGTAATCTGTAAAAACCAACTAAAAGTCAGATTAACACATTTTTCAAAAGACTAAAAGCTGAATAATGGTATTTACCAGAGTATAGACTAGTGCCTCAACCAAAGAAGCTACTTCATGTGGCAATGGCTATGTTGCGTGATTAGGATAGAGGAACATCCTGATCCATATGTCCAGGCGTTGGCCTTGAGGATGGACGACATTTCTAGGACCGTTCAGACCCTTTATACAAAAATGGACGAGCGGCCAAAGGGAGCGCCATCCAAGGCCTCCAAGACCACTACATCCCAGAGGAAGGATAGGGGGAAGAAGCACCCCTCAAAGCAAGCTAGTTAGCATGAGGACCCCCGGGACGCAAGTTGCCTCAAGTAGCAGAGCCTCGTCGCGCCTTCAAGGTCGTTTGGGTCCTCGGGTTCAGGAGGAAAGTCCAGAGAGGCAAAATCCTCGATTTTTACGGAAGCATCCCATTCAAGAAGTGTCCCTTCGTGACGAGATACCCCCAAGAGTCAGGAGCCTACCAGAGTCGCAAGCTGCTCAAGACCCCTACGTGTTGAGGGACTACCTTAATGAGAAGAAGATAGTGGCTTCATCTCAAGTGGAGGAGAAGCTCGAAAAGGTCTAACGGCGAGTCTTTGGCGACAACAAGGGAGGAGCTGCTGACCTGCGCAGATATCTATTTATGATGGAGATCAGGATGAGGCAGCTTCTCCTGAAATTCAAAATGTTAAATCTCGACATATATAATTGAAGCGTTGATCCAATGGACTACTTGGATCACTTCCGTGAGCATTTGAGCCTCCAACGCTTGAATAAAATGACAATGTGCTAGTACTTTCCCTTGACACTCAAGGGTGATGCGAGGATCTGGTTCTATGGGCTGCCTGCCGACTCCATTCGCTCATTCAATGAGTTGGCAGAGACCTTCTCCCAGTTTGCTTCCAGTCGGGGAATTGAGAAACAACAATGACACCTTACTCGTGTAAAGTAAGGGGCCAGTGAGAGCCTGAAGAGTTTTCCATCCCGCTTCATTACAGAGGCCAGGCAGATCCCCAAACTAACTGATGGGGTCAAGCTCACCGCATTCCTGTCCACATTGGAGGGAGGTAGCATTTTTAAGTACTTCGTGTACAATGGTCCTCAGACATTCAGAGAGGTCGAGTCCATAGCGAGAGCTTACATTATGGTTGAGAAAGCGAACGCTATGAAGAGGCCCGTCTGGGAGAGGAGACTCTCCCAAGGATGGTGGAAAGAAAAAGGAAGTATGAAGATCGATAAGCCTCTCGGGTGCCCAAGAAGTAGCAAAAGTCCGAGCAAACCGTTCAGAGGAAGTACAAGCCCTTGAATCTAACTCCATTGAACGACTCGCGTACCAATATCCTAATACAGATTCGAGATGAAAATTTCTTGAAGTAACCTAAAGGGCTGAAAAATCTCGAAGGTGGTGATCAGTCTAAATACTGCCACTACAATCGCTGCGGGGGTCACGGTACCAAGAACTGCAGGACGTTGTAGAAATAAATTGAAGAGCTGATCAATATAGGTCACCTCAACCGCATTCTACAAAGATCCGGACAAGTTTTTGAAATAGTAGAAGATGGTGAGGCTAACCATCCGAGGAACTGAGTAGCCGTGGGAGTTGCAATATAATATTGACTTCCCGGCTAGAGGTGGCACCCGGGAGGATCCATCGACAAAACAGAAGAAGCCTAGGGTAAAATCTAGGGATGAGATCATTAGTTTTACCAACGAAGATATGGCCCATATAACATCCCCCATTTTAACCCTCTGGTTGTAACCGCACTCATTTCTGACAGAGTATTAAACTACCAAATGAAACGAGTGTTTATTAATAATGAAAGTTTCTAAAATTTGCTTTACTTTGATACTTTTTTAAAATTATGACTCAAGAGAAGCCAAATGATGAATATTGAAAGACCCCTCTACGGACTGGATAATGAACCAATACCAATACAGGGAGTCATCCAACTTGAAGTCACATTAGAAACCTATCCGATGATGGTAGCCAAGACCCTTTCCTTCTTGGTAGTAGACCTCCCGTTGGTTTACAACGCTATCCTCATACGTCCTTGCTTGGCCGCCTTCGGAATCATAGTCTCAATCTCACATCTGAAGATGAAGTTTCTCACACCATACAGGAATGGGCAAGTCCTCGGAAATAAAGCTGCATGACGAACATACTATTTGTCCCAAGTCACACAAATGCCTCTTCCTCAGCCCATTGAAAACTTGGACTTTCACAATGAAATGACATTGTAACAGGCCAAGTCTAGAGAAGCAATCGACCGAATCCTTTTGGATCCCAGAGATCTTGAGAAATCCATCTAGATAAAAAGTTCACTACCTCAATATTTTCGAGACCAACTCATCAGCTTCTTATAAAAAAATTCGGATGTCTTTGCTTGGGCACTGAGTGACATGCCAGGGAAACCGATTGGAGTAATGGTCCACGAGCTAGACCTAATTCCCAATCATAAATCCATTCGACAGAAGATGAGGAATTATTCAGTGAAAAAGTTGATGGCTATTCGAGAATAGGTAAAGAAATTTCTAGATGCTGGATTCATACGGGAGGTACATTATCCAGATTAGCTGTCCAATGTCGTGATGGTCAAAAAGAATAACGGGAAGTGAAAGATGTACGTAGACTTTACAGACATCAATAAAGCATATCTAAATGACAACTTCTCACTGCCGATGATCGATTCACTTGTAAACTCGACATCCGGACATGAACTCCTAAACTTCATGGATGTGTACTTGGGTTACAATCAAATAAGGATAAGCCCCGACGACAAAGAGCACACATAGTTCATGACAAACTAATGGACGTATTGTTACAAAGTCATATCCTTCAACCTCAAGAATGCTGGTGGCACATATCAAATGCTCGTGAATAAAATGTTCAAAGGTCAGATTGAAAGAAATGCGGAGGTCTATGTAGACGACATACTCGCCAAAAACAAAATAACCGACCATCACATCCAAAATTCGGACAAGACCTTCAATATCGTAAGAACGCATCAAATGAAGATCAATCCAGCCAAGTATACATTTGGAGTGACATCAGGAAAGTTCTTAGGTTATATTGTTTCACGTCGAGGGATTGAAGCAAATCCAGAAAAGATTAAGCCCATCCTTGATATGAAGTCCCCTCGAACCATGAAAGAGGTCCAGAAGCTTATTAGGAGGCTGGCAGCACTGTATTGCTTCTTGGCCAAGTCGGCCGAGAAGTACCTACCATTTTTCAAGGCCGTAAGAGGGACAAAGACTAAAGATTTCCAATGAACGGTTGACTGCGAAAAATCCTTCCGAGAACTCAATGGGTATCTCTCAGACCCACCCTCTTTTGACTTCTTCCCAACTAGGTGAAGAGTTATATATATACCTTACTATGTTCGACACAACCTTGAGCTTAGCCTTGATTCAGTAGCAGTGCGACAGGCAACAGGCTATATACTACCTTAGCAAAATCCTAACAAACGTTGAGAGAATGTACTCTCACGCGGAGAAGATGGCTCTAACGCTCGTGTATTCCGCTCGAAAATCGAGACCATATTTCCAATCACACAGAGTAATCGTTCTGACCGATCAACCCTTAAGAGCGATTCTGCAGAAGTTAAAAATATCGAGACGGTAGGTCAAGTGGGCCATTGAGTTGGGAGAGTTCGATATAGAGTTTCGCCCGAGGCCGGCCTTAAAAGGCCAGGCTTTTGCAGACTTTATTCTCGAGACTACAACGCTAACTCTGGACGCCCAACAGTCTGGACTCCATATGTGGACGGCTCTTTCGTGAAGGATAGTTGTGGAGTTGGCGTTGTGCTAATGATGCCTGAGGGATCAGAAATAAAATACTCGATGATCCTTGGGTTCCCAACGACCAACAATGCCGCAGAGTACAAAATCTTACTTGCAGGACTACGGTTAGCAAATGAGTGCTCGACCAAAGATTTGATTGTCTACAGTGACTCCGAGTTAGTTGTCAATTAGGTTTGAGGAAACTTTAAAGCTAATATCCCACAACTATCCAAATACCTCTCAAAAATTTGCGAACTAGTCTCGACCTTTGAGAAGGTAGAAATGATCCACATCCTGCAAGAGAAAAACGAAAAAGCCGACCAGCTCGTAAAAGTAGCAACCTCAAGAGATTTAGAGTAATATGCCTGATGAATGCGCGAGGTCCTCAGCAAACCCAGCGTGGAAGATTCCAAATCAGAAGTAATACAGATATTCGACGCCAACAATTGGATGACCCCCTTCCTAAGGCACTTGTCCGATGGGACATTGCCTGATAACGCAAAGGAAGCCAAGAAGGTGAGGAAGACGGCAAGGTGGTACACCATAATGGACAGCCAGTTGTATCGATGAGGATTCTCTACCTCTATTTGCGGTGCCTGACTCCAGAAGATGTTGATTACGCCCCTTGAGAAGTGTACCTCGAAGTTTATGGATCCTACATTGAGGGCAAGAACCTAACTTTCAAATTGATGAGGTAAGGATACTACTGGCCAACCATGAAGTACGGCGCCATGGATTTCATGCGAAAATGCAAGAACTGCCAAGTCCATGGCATCCTCACTCACCAACCGCACACAGAACTTCGAGATACAATCACCGTGGCCATGTGTATAATGGGGGTTGGATATACTTGGGCCGTTGCCAACAGCGTCTCGCCAAAGGAAATTCTTGATCGTCGGAATTGACTACTTCACCAGATGGGTTGAAACCATGCCATTATCTCACATAACTGAGCTGAATACGACAGACTTCGTCAGATAGAGCATCGTGTGTAGGTTCGGGATCCCAGAATACATTTTGACTGACAATAGGACTCAATTCACTAGAAAAATATTCACTAAATATTGCACAACCTAAGAATAAGGCAAGTATGCGTGAAGTAGAGAGAGAAGCGCGTGATTTAAGTATCTTGGAATATCTTTTTGGTAAATTTATTTAGAATAAAGTTGATATAACTATCTTCCAGTCCTATCTTTTATCTGATTTCACATCTGATATATTTTTGTTATGACTTGGAGGGTTTAAGTTCATGGATGCACTTTTAAATTAACCTGTTTATTTTCTTGTACACACATGATTTTTTTACCGATTGTTTGAGGATTTTATTCTATTTCTTTTATTATTTATGGGCTTTGTCATTTTCTAAAAAAGTGAGTAATTTTTGAACACTTTGTATATTCATATCAGTATGTGCATACGGAAATATACATAAAACTTTACGTAAGTCATACATTTTTACATGTATATGCCGGATTATAGTCACTATATTTAGATTTATTATTAAATATTCTAGGTAGCTCTTGACGGAAAGATTTATTATTTGAAAATATCTTTTTTTCAGTAAGAAATGTTTGGAGTAGTGACCATTGCCATTTGAATGATTTGATTTGACCTTATAATATATTTAGACGTTATAATATATTTGACAAATTTAAGGATTACACCAAAAATCGTAAGTGACAAAATATGTTTAGCAACCTTATTAATGGAAGACAGAGTACATGCGTAACCAAACATACTGGCCTAATTTATATTTGATATTGTTTGAAGTTATCGAAAATGTGTATAACCATTCATCAAGTTAATCTTTAACTAATTGGAACTCAAATTTGATACATGATTTGTATTTCTGAATTGATTTGTATTGGATATTGATTTGGATTTGGATTTAAATTTTTAAAATTGAATTCCAGATTCGTCAATTTTACCCACAGATGGGTCTTGATGTGTCTTGTACAAATGATTTTAATTATATATTATGATCCGAATCTTTAGATAAATTATTGTGATGTTGCTTCAACTTCTACATACGCTATTAGATCATCCGGCTATCAAATTCTACCCTGGATCACAAGCTAATCAGTCATTGAATTTGGGTTGGATATCGACTTATTGGAATCGATTCGAATCACTTATATATATA
>JAODPA010108791.1:0-17767 GCA_025585075.1 Nepenthes mirabilis
AAATTTAGATTTTTTTCACAGTATAAAACATGAAATCACTTATTCCTTTTTTAATTATCAAATTAGATGGTCAAATGTAAACTTTGCATCATTACTTTAACTTATACAATTTAATAAATAATTACGGAGAGCATAAAATGGATTAAATAGTTTAATAAATTTCATCCAATCTGGTGTAGCCAATGCAACTTCGAAAGGTTTCCTTTCATGGCATAACCTCCCAGGTTTCCTTTTGGAAGAGTTCATTGGAGGAGAGCACAATACCATCGTTGAACAAAGGATCAGAAAACTGAAGACTTCTGAACTCTTCTGGTCCTTATAATCTTCTTCGTTCATGGACAGCGAAACGCTACTACCAGAGGAAGCGAACAACGGCCTAATAGATGACCGAATGGAGGAAGACGGGTCTCCCAGTAGAGCCCTCGATCTCACTAGTTGGCAACTCCACGACCTCGATTCGGTAGACTTACCTCCGAGTCTGACCGAGTTGGACTTGACTTCTAACCGCTTGTCCAGAATAGATCCCCGGATTGGTCAACTGAAGAACCTCAAGAAACTATCGCTTCGCCAAAATCTGTTCGATGATGCCGGTATTCAGCCCATTTCAAGCTGGGGTGAAATTTCTGGTCTCGAAGTACGCTTTTTGATTACCTTTGGACCTCTGATTGTTTTCTATGCTGCTCGTTTCCCCTTTGATTCTCGACTCAGTAGCGTTTTCCATTTCCAATTTCATTGGTTTTGATGCATATTTGGATCCGGATTACTGAACGAATTAATGAGCTGCTTGATCGTGCTTGGTGGATTAAATTGAAGTGGGTTTAGTTTTCGTTATTTCAAACTAGGATCCTGCGCACCACTCTTAGGATTCGACCTGGATACATACAACCCAGCACAGTGGAGCAAAACCTAAACCCCTTATTGACCGTTAGCCATCAAACTCGTGAGTATAAGAAATACAATAATACACAATGTTTTTAACGTAAAAAATCCTTTACAACTAAGGGAAAAACTACGGGATAAATTTCGAACAAATTTATTATAAAAGTTCCGGTTACAAAGAATCCCTTTTGGAATCCCTTTCGAAATTTCTTCACTATAATTTTGAGTAAAGCATGGTTGATTATAACCCCTTCAATACACTCAACAACCCAAAAAAAATACAACGAAAAATAAGATCAACTAAATGAAAATACACTCTGGTAATCACCTTTAGAACAACGTACCCGACTTTGACGAAAAACGGAACTCAAATCGAACCTCAACTGGGTGCCAAACCTATTCCTCTTCTCTTTGTAGCACTCCTTGCATGAGAACAATTTCGGAATTAACCTTAAAATGCGTTGGGCACATTTTATACTGTGAACTGCATTTAAGCGTTCATCAGGCGTACCTCGGGGTGGGCCCCATTGGAAACGGCACTCGAGTGCCCCTTTTGGAATCAGCACCTCAAGTGCCCCTCGAGCATGCCTCAAGCTCACCCCTTTGGCATTTAGTGCTTCAGGTGCTCATCGCGGGTACGAACACCACAATTTTCGCACGATCCTCCAATGACTATCCATTTATTGTTGGAACTCACAAGGGAGCGACTAAAATCTAATAACCACAATTAACAAACAAGAGGTCAGAGGTTGGCAGGACTCACTCCCCGATTTATCTTTCGACATTTAAGTAAAAAATCTTTCTTAACTGGATAGAAAGATGGGAGAAATGTAAACTAATACTTAATGCATGTACGAGGGGATTGAGTATTGGCTGGAGGACCTTGCTCCGATAGTATGCTTAGCAGGTGAGTGGCTTAGAGAATAAAGTGCGCATGACTGGGAGTAGTTTAGAAAGTGAAGTACGCTCGATTCGGGAGTAACTTAGAGAGATAGAAGCCTGTGTTTTGTAGGGTGCACTTGACTAGGGAGCGACTTAAAGAGCAAAATGCGCTTGACTGGGAAGTGGTTTTGAGAGATGGATGACTGTGCTTTCTAGGGTGCGCTTAGTTAGGGAGCGGCTTAGAGAGTAAAATGAACTTGACTGAGGAGCGGCTTAGAGAGATGAAAGGCCGTGCTCTGTAGGATGCACTCGGCTAGGGAGCAGCTTAGAGAGTGAAGTCTGCTTGATTGGGGAGCAGCTTTAAGAGATAGATGGCTGTGCTCTGTAGAGTGCACTCAGTTAGGGAGTGGCTTAGAGAGTGAAGTGCGCTCAATTGAAAAGCAGCTTTGAGATGCGCCTAGGTGAGTGGGTGGCCTAAAAGGAAAAAATATGATCGTCTGAGTATGCCAAAGAGAGAGATCCATCGTACAGTCATCTAGCTTCCTGGTGATGGGACTGATCACTCGAACGACATGTGGGTCGCTGAATCTTCAAAGAGTCTTTAAGAGGAGGATCCCCAGGGATCGATCCTAAGAGGGAGATGCTTTCTCCTCGCATTAGTCTCTAGAGCTCTTCTCCTTCCTCCATGAGTTGTGTCTCTCTCCCCCCATGGAAAATGTGAGGTGGTTTTCAAAGAGGGCACTAGTTAGTCCTCCTTGGGTTCTCCAACTTCGCGCTTGTAAGTGCCCGACGATATGCGCCTGTCATTACTGCTCTGAACTACCAAGATTCTCACTGTGACAGTTTGGTTATTGCCGTCTGCGGGTTGTCCCTTTGCAGGCATAGGGGAATACCTTGTGGCTATGGTCGTTGAGATTTTGTTGGTTGAGTTGGAGTTGACTGTGCCGTGTTGGTGGGCCTGTCCTGCGATAGGCTTCAGCGGTCCACGTGGATTGCTCTGCCTAAGGCGACACCAGTTTGAGCCTTCTGCGGCTAGCTTTAGGCCTTAGGTTTTGCGGATCTTTCATTGGGCTGTTGCTTCTTAGGTGCCTTTTTTGCAAGCTATACTTTGGGTTGGCTCACTAGGTATCAGACCCATCACTAACCCCTCATGCCAGGAGGTTTAAAATTTCAACTCCCAGCATGTTTTGATGGGACGTTGCTTGCAGGTTTGCGCGCTTTCCCTTCCTAGGCACATTCCTTTCCAAGGCGCTTTGCAGATCTTACTCATGTTCGGCAAGATTTGGTGCCGATTTGATTCTCTGTCGTTGGTGATTCTCTGCCGAGGGTGATATTTTGGCATCAGCATGATCTCCTCGGTTTAATACTGGTTGATCCCCTTTCCCGGCTTTAAATGGAATGGCTTTCTACGCCTCGTATCACGAATCGTCTTCACCAGCCAAGTGGTGTAAGAATTCAGAGTTGGCATGGAATCTACATAGCCAATAGTCGGGATTGGCTGGAGTTCTCCAATGTTCGAATTTGATGCCTGATGATGCATCTAAAGTTTTCCTTGGTTACCCTCTTTTGGGCGTGGCCTAAATCATCCTCATGTTGTACGGAGTGAGGCACGGGTTTCGGGGTTGATCTCCCCATCTCCCCACTGGTGTTGGGTAGTTCTCTGCGAGGGGGAGGGCTATTCTACCCTTTGCTGGGGGAGGAGCTTTTTTTTTTTTGTTTACATCCACGCTGGGTCCTAGCCTCTAACGCTGCTTTGGGTTTGGTAGAGACTCACGGCCTTGAAGACTTCGGTGGGCTTCAGTGGACAATTTCTAGCGGTTGCCTCCTGGGTGAGAGTAGCAGCATTTTGCTTTGCTCTTGTAGGGTAGCCGTTTCATGCTCTTTCTGTTGTATCTACCTCTCGATGGGGCGGTCAGCAAGGAGGCTTGTCTCTTACATTCTTCCATCCTATAGATCGGTCGGACGGCCACAATCAGGTTGCTTCTCCATGTATCATTATTTTCTTTTTTATTTTCTTCTGAGTTGTATATCTGTTATTGTAAGCTTGTACTTTATAAAATAAATTAATGAATGAAACTTCGAGTAATATTTGTCTTCATATTGCATGGCTCAAATATTCTTGCACGATGTGAATAGTTGAAGCATTTGGATGCTGTTTTCTGTCGAGCGATTTCTGACAGTTTGACAATTCAAATGACTGATTACTCAGTCTTTTGACAATTTGATCAGTAATAATGGGTCCTGGGGACTTGGTCAAGACACATACCTATCGATCCTGTCTCGAGTCCGTCAGGGTTGCACATTGCCAGTCTACTGTCACATCCAAAAAAGAGGCGTGACAGGGTATCATTACTCATGCTGTGCTGCCGACTCGCCGATCTAAGCCTCTGGGCCGTTAGGTTGCTAGTGCGCTGTGTAGGGAGGCGAAGTGTCAAATGATACAACTAACCCACCCAACGAATTGACATGCCACAGCATTCTGCGACGTGGTCACGTGTTGTGGTCATCATGGAGACGCGCTTCTTTGATATCCTCAAATGACACCATTGTTGGGCCGAGGCGTTGGCAACTTAAGCTGTGGCCCCTAGCTGTTTCTGCATCTTTTCATTCTTGAAATATCTCTGTCCTAGTTTGCCATTGTCTCTTGCTTACATTGCTTTTTGAATGGCTCCCAGGGGCATCATCGATATTCCATCCATCCTCACTGAGAGAGCGTTTCTGTCTCAGTATAGCAAGTACACGGTGCCTAGTGTTGATGATGTGGCTTACTCTTCTCGTCAAGGGTGCATAACTATCTACGAGGAATATCTGAAAGCTGGTCTTTGCATACCTTTTGTGATGGAGTTGTGCGAGATCTTGAGGGTGCTGGAAATCCTTGTGGCTCGCCTCTATTTGAATGCTGTTCGATATCTAGTAGCCCTGTGCAGCTTCCTTTGCATAAAGGGTCGCTCTCTAGATACCCGGTCTGTGAAGGTGATCTTTTGGTTCAACCAAGAGGCCGACTTGGTCTCTTTCATTCCCTGCGCAAAGTTCAAAATTAGTAGGGGGAACTCGAGCTCGATAAAGGGTTGGAAAGAGTGCTTTTTCTTCGTGGTGGTTGATGCCAACTGAAAAATCTTGAATAAATGGGGTAGGGTCAACAGTATCTATGTTGGTGACGTGTTGAAGGATGAAGAGTGGAGGGCGCAAATATAGATGAGGCTCGTCGAGGAGCACGCTGACGCCTTGTGCCACACTAACCATTGGGTCTCCTAGAGTGCGTTGGATGATGTGCAGTGGGAGGTCTGGACAAAGGGGGACGATGCTTTTGCCTCACTGTCCCATCGTCCCATGAGAAAGTAGGAGGACTCACTTTCTCGGGACTCTCCTAAGCGGGCTTTTGGCGAGGCAATTCCTCCATCACTCACCCTTTCTGAAGAATGCCGGAAGATCAACGTGGCCTGCACAAGGGCGTCTGCTCCAGTTGCTGGCAACTCCTTAAGGAGGCTAGGCTTGGATGAGTCTTCATCGGATGACCTAGGCTTTGGCGAATCATCTGGAGAGGTTGAGAGCAGCAAACCCCCAACGAGTGTTGCTGTCGGAATGGGGGACCCATTGGTTTGTAGGCCAAGCGAGCTGATTGTTGCCGCAGCCGCAATCGAGTGCAAGATCCTGATCATGGTGGCTTCTTCTCCGGAAGTATATGGTTTTGCCTCTCCCACTATTTTTGTGAAGGAGGATGTTGGTAGTGGCCAGGTGGATGAAAAAGTAACTGGAGACGATCTTGAGGCCGAGGTTGCCGTTGAGGGAGTGCCCCGCTGGGAAGTGCCAACACCTGAGCCCCTAGGCACCTCGGGCGTGCTGGCTCCTCCTCCCGGCTTTGTGGTGCCTTTGGTCTGTTATACGAAACCTTTGCAGTGCCTGCCGCTTCCGACTTGAATTGGAACTGAGAATTCTCTAGGCTTATCACATCAGAGAGGGCTGTCTGATAGTGAGGTACCCCTGTCACAAATTTCTTTGGTTCTGCGGCCTTGCTTTTTGCTTTTTGTCGCAAATGTAGATGGCATTCACTTCAATAAGCGGATTGCTGCCTTGGCGGTTCTAGGCTTCCCTGTTGGCTTCCTTGATCTAAGGGAAGCTGGAGCTCGATGCCGAGGTGACTTAGTGGACTTCCTGGAGACAGAAGAGGGGCCTGCGCCACATTTACTGGGGGCCCCCCGACCATAGGATTGTCGCCTGCTTGGGAGATAGGCATTTTGTATCTCTGAAGTGGATGGATGCCCTTTGATGTGCATTTTAATTCTTTAATAAATCAACTAGATTGTTTTAATCATTGTTGCTGATATCTTTGAGCATGTGTCAATTCGTCTTTGTCTAACATTGGTTCTATTTGTCGATTAAGCGTTATTACTATCGTCGACGGGCTTAGATGGATGCCTTTGTCTGTTTGCGTTCATTCCTTGGAGGGGAAGTCGCAGCACTTCGACTTTTTAGTGTGGTGCTATTTCCTACGAGAGGACATCGTAGCACGTTTGTTGGTGAGCTTCACTGGGGCCGACTAAGTATGGTTGCCACAGTCGCTGAGCTCTGATGTAGTCTAGGTTATGGCCCGCACGGGATATCGGTGCTCGGTCCTATTTGTGGACATCGTCGCGTTTATGCATCTGATCCTAATCCTCCAACCATTTCTAACTAATGGTACTCATCCCCATAGAATGGAGTTGTCATACACATGCTAAAAAGTCCCCTAAGGTTTTTATGGCCGCTTTGCTGGACGGTTCTGACTTTATTCTACAAGCTCCCCGGGCTATGCTATTCGACCTCGTCTGGGTCGCTTGGTTGTCGAAATCGAGGTTTATCGTTTGACCTCATCTGGGCCACTCGGTTGCTGGAACCGAGGTTCTTTGACTGGATCACTGTCAGTTGTATTACAGGTGAAGGATTTCATCTAACTTAGGGGCAGTCTAGACCTTTCAATTAATGCAGTCACACAGGCCTTCAGATGATTGACATGATGAGTGAAGCAGATAATTATTTTATTAAGTTAAATGTGTTTATGACATTCAAGCAATCCGCATGGATGCATTTGACTTACGTGCGCTTGGCAGTGGTCCGCGGATAGTGCATCTGGAGATAGGTGACGTTCCATGCCCTCGGGACCGGTGTTCCGTTCTAGGTGCGTAGCTTGTACGCCCCCTTACGGAGGATTGTTAAGACTAGGACTGACCTTTTCCAAGTGGGAGATAATTTGTTCCTGTCGGCGGTTTTGCCGGTTACCTCTTTGTTTCATAGAACTAAGTCCCCCACCTTGGATTGGCATGCTTTTAGCTTTCGATCATAACACCGAGCGATCCGTTACTGAGAAGCTGCCATGCGTAGCCTTGCTGTGTCTCAGGCTTCTTTAAGCAGGTTGAGATACTTTTTGAGTTGTTAGGAATTGCTTAGTAGGTTGAAGCTCTTGGGTCAGAGGTCGGGTAGACTAATCTTCACTGGGGCAGCCACTTCAACTCCACAGCATAAATTGAAAGGTGCGTCACATGTGGTAGGTTCCCTCGGTCTTCCGGCAGGACCGCAACATGGAAGGTGGTTCGTCCACCTAGAAGCCTCTTGTGTCCTCTAGCTCCGTCTTCAACCTATGCATCTCAGTCCGGTTTGTGGCTCCCACTTGCCTGCTTGCTTGCGGATGGACGTCGGAAGTGTGAAATTGCCATATTTCCTAACTTTGATAGTTCTAGGTGAAGCGTTAACCCACAAATGGGATTTTGTTGTCGGAAACTATGCCCTCGGAAATCCTAAATCTACATGTAATGTTCTGTCGAGCGAATTCAATGGCATTCTGCTCCAAGATCCGTGCCAGTGGGGTGGCTTCTGCTCGGAGGCGTCGAGAAATGGCTTGGCAAAGCCGAGCTCCCGCTGCGCGAACAGTCATGGTGATTGTGGGGTCCGCAGCTCTGCATGCGGATGATGTGGAGAATGTCGCCATGGACTTGACAGTTTTTGCACTTCTTTACAAATGACATGGCATCCTTTTTCATTGCCGGTTAGCAGCTACTTTGCCTCATGATTTTAAATGCTGGGTTCTTACTGACGGCATGTGACCCACGGATGTCGATGTGTACCCCGCTTGGCGCTTAGTCAGCCTCTTCTGGTATGGGACACCATATGTACGAGATTAGTTATCCTTGTCAGTAGAATCTACCATCCATGATGGTGCACCAGCTTGCTATCTTTTTTATGCACTTGGCATCGTCGAGACCTTGGAAACCCAGTAGAGTGCGGAATCTATCGGTTTAGAACTTCTATTGTGGAGCTCCAGGTTCGGCCTCTTACTCTTGTGGGGGAGAAACTACTTTCAAATCTCCCTTAAGAATGATGACCTCTTCAAGCTAGTGAAATGTCTATCGGGGTTTCCTCTGAATGTCGGCCGCTCGATCTTCCTTGCCCTCTCCTCCATCTGAAAGGATGACGTAATCCTCTTGACATTAAAGAAGGTCCACAACTCTAAGTGGTTTAGAGAGAAATGCTTTATTGGGCGGCTTTGGGCCTTCCTCGGCCGGGTGCTATAGGAAGCTTCTTCTCTAGTTGAAGGCCTCCGGTCACCTCAAGAGCATTGCGGAATCTGCCACTCCGGGCTTTTGTCCTACCCTTCAAGGCTTAGTCGGTCCCCCAGCCATGTTTGGGCCTTGTCGCTTGAGGCTGCTTAGGCTTTGAGGTTGTCAGACCGCTGGATCATCTTGACAAGCTATCTTCTGCTCCGGCTACTCTTCTTGGACGTCAAAGTCTTGGAGTGGGAGGAAAGAGCTCCCAGCTGCTGCTCATCTAGACAAGTGCATAGGGTTTGGAGTAGCTTGGGCATGATGTCCATCTTGGCAGGGAGTGTTGGCACTCCAGGGGCCGGTTGTCCATTTCCCATGACTACTCGCAGGGTGGGGTTGTCGCCATAAGAGATGACGTCTCTTGCCGGTGCGGTGGTTTGAGCTCAGGTATTAACCATGTTTTTTTTCGTGGAAATTGTGGTTAAACTTTTTAGTCGTTTCCCATAAACAACGCCAATGATGCGTCTTTGGATCTGGATTATCGAACGAATTAGGGAGCCGCTTGATCTCATCTGGTAAATTGAATTGAAGTTGGTCCGATCTTTATTACTTCAAACCTGGATCCTGAACACAACAACTAACAAACAAAAAGTCAGAGGTCGACGGGTATTGTTCTCCAATTTATCCTCTGACACTCAAGTTAAAAAACTTTTTTAGCTAGATAGAAAGATGAGAGGAATGTAAAATAATGCTTAGATGCATGTACAGGGGGATTGAATATTTGCTGGAGGACCTTGTTTCGGTAGTGTGCTCAGCGGGTGAGCGGTTTAGATAATGAAGTGCGCGCAACTGGGAAAGACTTAAAGAGTGAAGTGTTCTTGATTGGGGAGCGGCTTAAAGAGATGGAATGCTGTGCTCCGCAGGGTGCGCTCGACTAGGGAGCGGCTTAAAGAGTGAAATGCGCTCCATTGGGGAGCAGCTTTGAGAGACAGATGGCTGTATATTGTAGGGTGCGCTCAGCTAGGAAGCGGCCTAGAGAGTGAAGTGTGTTCAATTGAGGAGCGGTTTTGATGTGTGCCCAGGTAAGTGGGTGGCTTAAAAGGGAAGAATGTGGTCGTTTGAATATACCAAAGAGAGAGAGAGAGAGAGAGATTGAGAGAGAGATCCATTGTGTGGTCATCTGACTTTCTGGTGATGGGATCAATCACTCCAACAATGTGCGGGTCGCCGGATCTTCAAAGAGTCTTCAAGAGGAGGATCCCCAGGGATTGATCCTGAGAGTGAGATGCTTTCTCCTCGCCTTAATATCTGGAGTTCTTCCCTTTCCTCCATCAGTTGTGTTTCTCTCCCCTCTGTGGAGGATGTGAGGTGGTTTTTAGAGAAGGCGTTAATTAGTCCTCCTTGGGCTCTCCAACTCTGTGCTTGTGAGTGGCCGACAGCATGCGTTGGTGACTGTGGTCGTTGAGCTTTTGTCGGCTAAGTTAGAGCGGACTGTGTCATGTTGGTAGGCCTGTCTCGCGATAGGCTTCAGCAGCCCGTGTGGCATTGCTCCACCTTGGGCGGTGTTGGTTTGGGCCTTCTGCAGCCGGCTTTGGGCCTTGGGTTTCGCGGAGCTTTCGATGGGCTACTATTTCTTGGGCGCTTTTCTTATGCAGGCTGGACTCTTGGTTGATCCACTAGGTATCGAACCCATTAGGTTTACAATTAGAAACAGCTTCCAATTCTTTTTTTTTTTTAATTTGAGAATTACTGCTTCTTTTCAAATGGTGGCCATCTCTTATATTGCAAGAGGATAGAAATTGAAGAACATGTCCAAAGTCCTTGTCTTGATTTTCCATTTTATCTCGGGAATTTTGACTGTTTCCATTTGATCCATAAAACAGTTGGTCAGCAATGACTCATTTTAATGAGTAATCACTAGTTACCCACTGATTAATCGACATATGATGATAGAGTTGATCGGTTGTTTATTGATCGGCCCTTGGCCATTTGCTGGCAAGAAAAGCTTATTGGCTGATCTTTCAAATAACAATGTATCAAATGAAACTACATTATAAACTTGCAATGCATGTGAAAAATATCCGGCAGCAAGTAAATGACACATCATAATGGCGGCATTCTTACCCTCTGTTATATCACAGGATACTACTTTAACCCATCTGTGAGTATATCAACAATTGCTGAACATAAAAATGCTGCAACTACGAAGCCATTGTAGGTCCTAGTTCAGAAAGGACACTCCAGCTAGTTATGCTAACCTCACATCAATGCGTGATGAATTGAAAGTTTGCTGACCCTTAACCCATCCAACGATAAGCTCTTAATGTGAGTGATTCTTGCAACTTTGTGGTGTCTGTATACTAGCTTAAGCTAGAGGTACAATCAAACATCCTTATCATAGATGAGTGCTGATATATAGTTATAAAATCACTGCTGATGATGAAAAAGTTAAAAACTGCCTATAGTTTTACATATTCTTCACACACTAGTATAAAAACCTTAATGCCATAGCACAAAAATGCTCAATCCATAAATTATAAATCTGTACTGCCTTTGGTGGATGATTATCCATTTACTCTCCGTTCTATCATTGCAATTCAGGTTAGATTATTTTTCGCATTGAAAGTAGCATTTGAGCCAAACTGTATCTAGCAATTTGCCCGCATTTATCATGCTCTTTGAAACAGTTGAGAACTATGGATCACAAGATGGGACCACAAAGCAAAACAGGCAAATATTTGATTGAGAAGTTTTGTCTGGAAAAGGAAAGAAAATGAAGGCCACCTTAATTCAATGCCATATTCAAAGAGATCTGGCTTTAGAGTGAGAACTTCTTGTATAAAAAATGCCCTAGTGCATGAGGCTTCCAACATCGCTTGCTTTGGGAGGGTCATATGTACGCAACCTTTTCCTTATGTTATAAAGAGATTGTCTTAGTGTTTAGAAACTATAACCTTGAGCTCACAGTTGAGTCCTACTATTGCGCCAAGACTCATCATGTATGCAAAGTTATCATAAGTGAAAGGAAGAAAGAAGTGGAGGCAGATGCAGGTCAGATTTTGTTTCAGTGCAGGAATCTAGCAAGATTAAGAGACAGAATTATAAGTTTCGTGTGAGATGAGATAGAGAAGAAAAATGAGAGAGGGGTCGTGTATCAGTTGCTGAGCTTCATGTCATTGCGTGAACCGGTGAGAAAGGGGTTGTTTGATGAGATCTCAGGGATGTGATTTATCATTTATTTCTGTGACATTCTACATTGCATTTTAGAAAATTTGGGAAAATAGGCCTTAGTTTGGGAGCATGCCATAATTACATCCTAGTGGTGATAGTTAGGTGGTAGCCTACCTGCTGGTTCATAAAAAGACCGAAACTTAATTGTTGAGTTTCCTAATCAATCAAAGCACAGTCTTCCAATGGCTGCCATGGTAGCACTCGTTACAATTATAGTTTGACTACAATCAAGTAATTTATGATAAACACAATATATTCTATGTAGTAATAAATTTGAGATTACATTCCTCAAATGTCATCTTGACAAGTGCCCTGGTGGAATTCCTTTGAAAAATTGACCAAATAATTGAGTATCCTAATTCCGTTAGGGCACTAGTTTCCTGGTTATTATCAGTCTAAAATCTCATAAATATCACCGAACAAAATAATCCTAAAAAATAGTAAATTAATCTTAAAAAACAGCTAAGAAAATAGAAAAATAAATTAGAATAAAATTTCTGTTGTAACTAATGATGTCATCCAAAGTGTTTTGTTTCCACTTGGGGCCTTTCCTTTCATTATCTAATTAGGAAGAGTGCCATATTGCTTACACTAATTTGACGCTGTAGTCCCTTGAGTAGTTGAGCCAACTATCTATACATCAACCAAATGCCCAGCATTAGGCCACCTTTGTGTAAGATGTTCACTTTATTTTGCATTTACTCACCAGCACGGAACATGCTCACAATCATCCCTCATTAATGTATTATGACATTATCAAGCTCCTCCAAATGTCTGAGCCTTCTTGTCACCACTCTCTTGATATCCTAGTCTGCACCTCAACATTATTGGCATGCACATAGCACATAAGGCTGTTTCCTTTAAGATAGTGAGACACACTTTTGCTCCTCACTCCTAACAACCACTTTGGCTTCAAGCCCATTTGTAATTCTTTTATTTTTTTCTTTTAATGGGTTACACATTTAATTTTTGAGGACATCATTGTTGACCTATGTTAGTTCCAAGTCAAGTATGCATCAAACGTGAGAAGAAAATTCTACTTCATGAAAAATCTTTAGTAGCACAACAGCCCCATAAATCTTAACACTGGGGGGCCCACATGAATTATACTAGTTGCCTGTGCCTATCTTGGTCTCGTTATGCTTCTAACATCAGTCTAGCTCCACGAGTGTGCTAGTTTCCTGACCAAAAACCCATATTAGCTCCAAACCATCCTATTTGCTTTGACTCGTGAAAGGCATGAAAGGTTACTTTCTCTTTGACATGCTCATTGTCACATCACACCAGACATTTTGAACATGGTTACTTCCTTGATTCTTCCAACCTAATCATGGGCCTTAGCTATAAATCTAGTAGTGTTAATGAGGTTCCCAACCATTTTTTTTAAGACTGGTAAGGAAATAATGTCTACAGTCCAAAATGATATTGGAGGGTGTCATCCAACTATAAAAATTTGTTTTTGTGTAGTCCAAAAAAGCAAAATATAAGCTTCAGCACGTATAAATCATATGGTGCTTGTTCATAAGAATATCACATCAATAAACAATCCTCCCTTAGTCTCCACTGAGCTCCTAGTACATAGTGCTTGCCTCACCTTAAGAAATGCTATGGGTTGAGTTGACATGGTGGATCATCGGTCATGGATTTCCCTGGCTAAAAAAGAATAAAGCTTGGTCACTTCTCCTGGTCATGATCTTTTGAATTTTATGGAGAGACAGAAACTGATGACTTTTGGAAGGAGATGACCACCCTACGCACTTCTCAAAGAACACTGGTTAATGAAAATCTATTTTTGTAGATATAAAGAAAGGCCAGTAAATGTTTGACATGTACTATGACACCTATATGTTTGTCTGCTATCCCATACACTTAGCTGGGTCTTTTGAAAAGTTAAAGGTGGTAGGCTTATGAAAACTGGGAAAAGTAATAATTTCAAGGTTGTAATTTTTGTTGCTGTGTCTTGTTGGAGGTAACGAGAATGTAACAACAGGAATCCTCTACCAGAAACATATGGAGCACCATTGGAGTTCCCATTACATCTAAAAAGGATTAATAAGATCTAAAGATTTCAAAGTATGAATGTATACATTACGTTACTAGTTGCACAAAGACCAGCATAAACATGTTTTTTTTCCCAACAATATTTTCTTGGCATTTCTATTTTCACAACTTCATTGCTATCTTCTAGAAGTTTAAGTGTAGGTGTTGCACTTTGCTGGGTATGTTTTATGGACCATGACCACTTGACTATTGTATGCTAATAATACAAGCGGTGTTGAGTTTGCACAAACTTGAATGTAAGAATACTCTCATTGTTAGTTGCACTAATGCCAAAATGCATGGAAGGTTCTTTTTCTGCCCCCCTTCGGTGGGTAGGAAAGTCACACAGAACATGGAGAGTCTTTTTATGGATCATCTTATTGTAGTATGATGACAAATATGAATGTTATTTATTCTGCAGGAACTAGTACTTAGAGATAACAAACTGATGAAGATACCTGATGTCAGCATATTCAAGAACCTTTTGGTATTTGATGTTTCTTTCAATGAGATATCATCTTTAAGTGGGCTGTCAAAGGTCTCCAACATGCTCAAAGAACTGTACGTGTCTAAAAATGAAGTTACTAAGATGGAGGAAATTGAGCATTTTGATCAATTACAGATTCTTGAACTTGGATCCAATAGATTGCGGGTACGTGTTCTTACATTTAATAAAGTAGATGCATGGTTATTTACAGGATATTTGGTAATTTCATCAATAGCTAGTTGCTGTTTGCACGCTTTCATGCACCTTTGCTCATGCTTGAAAACATCAATATATGAATTTTGCATCCTTGTATTGCTTTGAGAATGCTGGTATATTAGTTAGTGAACTCCCACTGCCATCTCTGATTGTAACCTGAGATGTTTGATATATAGCACTAGATGTTTGATATATAGCACTGGTCCATTTCAGCTAATGGAGAATCTTGAAAATTTAATAAGCTTGCGGGAGTTATGGCTTGGTCGAAACCGTATTCGAGCAGTGAACCTCTGTGGGTTGAAGTACATCAAGAAAATTAGCTTGCAAAGCAATCGCTTGACTTCAATGAAGGGATTTGAGGCATGCAATTGTTGAATATGTTGTGATGAGCAATAGTTATTCTCCTTTAAAGTTCGTGGTTATTTGTCAACAACTTTTATATCTTTTCTTCTCTTTCTATCCCTGATTTGCAGGAGTGCGTGGCCCTTGAGGAACTGTACTTGAGTCACAATGGTATTTCAAAATTGGAAGGGCTATCAACTTTGGTAAATCTCCAACTCTTAGATGTGTCATCAAATAAGCTTACATCAGTGGACAATATTGAAAACCTTACCAGGTATGGATTTTTCCTCTTAAACAATTTAGCTGCATGAACAAATAGTTTGGCTATTAACTTTAAACATGGCCTCTGACCGGTCATTATGTTCAGGCTGGAGGATCTATGGCTTAATGACAACCAGATTGCTTCACTTGAAGGCCTTGCTGAGGCAGTTACTGGTTCAAGGGAGCATCTTACCACTATCTACCTCGAGCATAATCCTTGTGTATGGCTTTCCTTGACCGAGGATTGATCTTCATATGCCCAGAATCTTGCTGCCTGACATTAAAATGCTTCCTTTGTCATTTGCTTTCTGATCATCTGTTGAAATTATTTGGATTTTGCCTTTCTGATTTACCTGAACTTTCTTCTTAGTCTTCCAGTGCCTATGGCTTTGCTTTGTTTTTTTTTTCCCACTTTGATCAGTTAGAAGAGAGTCTTTAGTGGCTAGAAATAGGAAGGCGTCCTGTTACTCCTGTATCAACGGTTTGCAGTTGAAACAATAGAGAATAAGCTTTTTAAAACTGAATTCATCATGACATCATGAATAGAAGACAAATATATGTATGCATAATGTTAAACTTATCCCAATATTCAGTAAGGCATATGCAAACTTATGTTCCCAATTTCAAAGCAGCAAACTCATTTACATAGTGGTCTTTCAGCACAAAAAGAGTATACTTTCAGTAATATGCCGATGGTGATAGTTACATCAGACAGAAAACCACTTAAAAGGCACTGTCCTTCTCCTCTAGACGCTAGGGACAGCAATGACATTTGCTTCTCTCTCTCTCTGTGTCCTGTTTCAATTTCTTTAACTTTCCTCTTGACTTTACCCAGGTTAGAGGCAAAATCTTCAATAAAAAATGAAGGTTTCGTTTTTTATTCCAAGTCATGGCTCGTGATAGCTTTGATTCTCAAGATATGGATATGTTAAAAAAAATGGGGACAGAAGTGTGATTGATGTTTACCTGTGGTGTTTGAGTTGGCATTCTGGATTTGTGACATGATGGATGAGATTCAGTTGAATTCGACAGGTTGAAGTCTCATGGTAGCTTGGGTGCTGGGATGAAGTCTGGATGTAATGCAAAAGTTATTTCTGAGGGATCAAGTTTCAGTTGGTCAGGGATTGGCATTGTGTTTGATATTCATCCCTCGTGGTTTTAAGGGTATTGGTTGGGTATCATTTGCTAGATTTCTTAGATTTTTTATGGCTTTGTCATGTGTTTTGCCGTGGCTGTGAGGGTTGAGAGTGGATTTGGTAGTGGTTTTTATCGTCAACAACTTGTTCTCAAACAATTCTTGCAACAAGGTCTGGGAACTCTGAATAGTTTGGTTGTATAAGCATTTCAAGCGTATCTAGTTTGTTGATTGATGTTCCTTTTTTCGCTTTTTTGTTTGGAAGTTATTTGAGGTGCAGTGTATATTTTTTGATTTTGTGATAGGGTGACACCCCCTTGTGTCTTTTCATAATTCATTTGCTCTTATACCAATAAAGACAAAGAAACTGCCTCTGTGCTCCACTTTACTGGCAGAGATTAATGCAGATTGAACATACTCCTTCCTTGAATCTCTTCCCACCCTCAATCTCAACACCTTCTCATGACAAAAGTTTTTTCTTCATCATTGGCCTCTTGCTATTCCTTGTAGGCCATCTGGTGAAATATCGTGTTTTTTGCCTCTGTGAACCTTAGCTCCCTTGACTATTGTTGCCAACAGTTTATTTCAATAAAAGCCAGATTGCACCAATCTTCCTTAAGAACCTCTCTTGCTCTTTTCATTTTTTTTATGATCTTTTTCTCATTGCAACACCAAAAAGCATCTTGCCTTTGTATGCTGATGTAGCCTGTTTCTAAAACCTGAGGGTATGACAATGAGAATGAATGGAAGATGTTGAGGCTATGTTTGAAAAGAATTGAGATTTGATAACCATCGACATCTCTCATTGCACAGAAATCTTAAAATGATATTTTTAATAAATAAAATGAAATAAAATTGGTCCAGACAAGAGAAAGTAGGGGATGCCTGTAGCTAGACCAAATATGCGGACCAAGTAAGTCAGGTTTTGTTTCTTCCTGTCACCTATTCTGTCCTACTGATATTTCCATTGCTGGCTGTACATATTGCTCACTATGCTCTAAATTAAGCAGGATTAGTTTTTCTGATTGATAAGCAGGATTAAGTATTTACTAGATATTAACTGTAATTGCATAAGCTAAGCTAGTCAACCTCTCGAGTTCGTTCCCCAAAGGCCTGAAGTTTATGCCCTAGGCTTACTTGATGCATGGTCCTTGTAATGGGGTCATGTATGGAGGGTTTGCTGTGCTATCTCATTCTAGATGACAGATGGATGTTTTTTTTTTTTCTGTTCCTTGGGTACCATGTGTAAAGCTAGGCCTTCATGCTGCTTTATTTTGCTATTTTTTGGGGGAACATTCAGGGATGATGTTGTGGTAACGTTTGTTCTACAAATCAGTTTGCAGAGTCATCCCTGACTTCAGGGTCCCTTCAATTTGTTAATTGTGTGACAATTCCAATCAAATTGGTTTGTCCCTAAAAAAAAACAACCTGGTGCACAAAACTCCCATTATGTGCAGGATTCGGAGGATGGTTAGACCAAATTTGTGTCTATTGTATGTGGTGTTATTTTACATTATACAAATTCAAGGGACCATTTCCACAACTCAAACCCATGATCGCCAGTTTATGTGGCAACAACTCTACAAGTTGGTTCATCATTTCAATCCCCGAGTCCCAATCTCAAACGGAAAAGAAGTGCCATTCTAGGGCTTTACTTTGTTCATTTTAGAGGCAAGCCAGTATTTCCTAGAACATCCCTATATATTAGTTCCATGGATGAAAATATCCATATCGATATTAGTGTTAGATATAACAAGTAATACGTATTAGTATTAGATA
>JAODPA010108802.1:0-10841 GCA_025585075.1 Nepenthes mirabilis
ATTTTTATAATAATATATTTGTTTTCCTGGCCTTCAACTGAAAGGCTTCGGCCAAAGAGAAGTCAAATGTTAATAAAAGTCATTATTAAGCTGCTTTCCATTGAGTTGGATCCGGTGTCTCGCAGTCCCACGGCTAAATGAACGCTGGTTTCAATCTAGTCGATGGCACATTTAATCGGACGGTGTATAACAACTGTGTACGTGCAAAAGCTAACAGACGTGTTACACTAGTCTCCTAGTTAAATTTCGATCACACTTAAACGCCCTCGGTCGCTTCTCCCTTTCGTGTTCATTTGTCTGAAACTCTTTCTCAATGCATTTCCCTGATCTGTTGAGCTAATTAATATTCACCGAGCGATTTGAGGCATTGACTTTTAGCAGAATCAGGGACCGCAGCCGTCGATGGGACACTGTTGCAGCAAGAACGCGTCAGTTGTCAAAGACGACAACGTAGCCGGCACCAGCGGCGAACCACAGCGGTGGGAGATCACTGCGGCGGCTTCCGAAGCCGCACCGGGAACTTCTGGAAGGCAAACGCCAGCTCAATCGCCATGGCTCAGTCCTTACCCGGCAGGGGTCAATCCTTCACCGGCGAGTACTCCCCGCCGAAAGATCCGGTGGCCTTTTCCTCCGGTGTCACCGGCGAGGCCGATCATGGCGGCGATCCAGAAGCGGCATGGCACGAAGAAGATAAAAGAGGGGGTGGCAACCCAAGGCGAACGGGGGGAGAGGGATGAGAGAGAAACAGGGCTGGATAAGAATTTTGGGTTCCCGAAGAATTTTGCGGACAAGTATGAGCTGGGAAAGGAAGTGGGAAGAGGGCATTTTGGTCATACTTGTTGGGCGAAGGGGAAGAAAGGTGAGGTCAAAGGAGAATCTGTTGCTGTAAAGATCATATCCAAAGCAAAGGTGCGGTGGTATGTGTTGGGGTATTTGTTTCTTTGATCTTTCAACCTGATTGAGATTATTATTTAATACTACTGTTGCGTCCCGGTTACCGTACGGATTAAGGAGCCTTCAGATTTCTCACTGTCGGGAGGCTATCACAAGCGGTTCCAATCTTCATTTCTGTTAACCTGAGACCTGTATAACACAATTAACAAATAAGAGGTTAGAGGTCCAGCGAAATTTCTCCCACCGCAAACATTCCAATGCTTAAGTCAGTAACCTCCTACAATAAACGGAAAGGAGGCGCATGCTTAGAGGTGCGCAGAAATATGCTGTGAATGCGTGGAGAGTGCGTGAATGCAGGCGGGTGAGGTTTAATGAGCGGGTATTGGGAAGCTTAGCTCCCGAAATGCACCGTAGCAGGTGGCTAACTCTTGTTGCCTGAGAAGGCTGAGAGAGATGAATCTGGTAGATGATTTTAAGCTTGGTTGGCTTGACTTAGAGCCGATTATCCAAGGTCCAGTTAGTCTCTCCCATCTCCTTGTAGAAGATGAGGGATTTTATAGGCTCTTTGGTTGGGGGCTTTGGGCGCGAGAGTTCCCGTGGCAGGGGCTCCTTGGCCACTGACTGTTGTCAGTAATCGCCGGTGTGTCGGTTGTCGTTTTGCGGTGGCAAGTAGACCGCTGGGCACTCCCGGTCACGCTTAGTCTACCTCTTGCGCTGGAATTGGTCGGAGAGCTGTGTGCAGCGTTGCTAGTCACAACTGGCAGCGTTGACTCTCTCCCCAATGGCCTCCTACTTCTGCATCGCCATTGTCACCCGACATCCTCATTAATGGGCTGCAGGCGACACCCATTGGCTGCGAGCGTGGACCGCCACATAAGTCGCTTTGGAACGTTGGGCTGATCTGCCGTTTGGGGCCATGGTTTTGCGAGTTAGGCTTCGATCCTCCTTGCACCTTCGTGCTGGACTCAACACTAGCCCCCATGCTTGGGCCGATCCGTGATTGCAGCCTGGCATGTTCTTCTGGGTCCAGTTCACAGTCACTGGGCTTCCCTTGAGATGCGCCAATGCTTGTCGTCTTCCCACTTTGCGCCTTCCCCAGGTGATTGCGCAGGCTTTTTTGGCGCCGCGGTGACTTGGTGCCTGAGAAGGAAAGATTCGCATGCCTGGGGTTGCGTCGGATTTGAGGGTTTTCCTGTTTGGTGAAAGACGTCCATCGGGTAGCACACCCCATTAGACGTTGGAAGGGTTCCAATCTGTCCATAAATATGAGGGATCTTCGATTAGTGTTGCTCATCTCTTGGTCGATTTTGGAGGAGCGATGCGAGGACCTTGGCTTACCCTGCCCTCGGTGGGAGTTCGCGAAGGAATTGGATGGACCAGTTGGAGATCCATGGTTTTTGATGAAGACGGTTCTTATGCCCACGTCGTGGGTGCTTCTTTATGCTAACGTGAGTGGCTTGGCCACTCTGTTGTCGTCACGTACCTCCCACCATGGAGCGACGTTTTCTGGTGCGCGGTTGGATCGTGGCGAAGCTACTTGGGGGTTTTCTCCTCTGGCATAGCGCATCGCTCGCGGCTTCCAATCCACTTGGATCATCGTCCGCGCCTTCTAGGGGGAAAAGGGCGGAGCCTCCACTATGGGGTGTGTGGACCCTTGGAAATCCCCGCTGGAGGCTCCTGCCGCAGGTGTCGGTTCTTTCTTGATGGCTAACATTGGGCTCGTCTCCACCGGAGGTCGACCGACACCTGACTGTTCCCGGTGCTATGGCTCGTTGGGTTGCTGGCAGTAGTGCCGTGGTGTTCTCATGCGGATCACATTCTCCAACGTGTTCGAAACATCTGGGACGGTCGTCTAGGGGCTTGGGCCCCTAGCTATATCTTCTTCGCTTTTTTTGTACCTTTGCCGTTGCAAATTTTGTACTTTGTAAAGAAAACCTTAATTAATAAAAGAAGTAACCATTTGTCTTCATTCTTTTGCTTTGTGGCACGCCTCTTTTCTTATCATCTGCTTTTTGGTTCATTTTTCACGGGCAATGTCGACTGTTTGCGGGAGGATGCGGCGGGAACAGATTCCTGGCGGCTGAAGTCAGGGAGGCTCAACCGCCACAGTGGTTGTCACGTTTGCCCGGTCACTTGGCGTATTAAATGCGTGGAAAATCTTGGGGCGCTGCGCCATAATGATGCGCCTTGGAAAGGTGCGAAGCTTCAGGGGTTCACCTTGTGGAGGGCGTCTGTTGGCTTTCTCCCTTCATGTTTCGTCTTCAAAACGTCCCCGTTTTAGTGGGTGAATTTTGCTTATTCAAACGTGCGAGTTCCTTCTAAGATTGTGCGCTCTGTTGGTTCTTCGACAGTGCCAAGTTTTACGCTGCTCTTTGAGCCTTTTCCTCCTTTCAGTGGGTGAGAAACGTCCCCATTTCTCATGTGAATTCTGCCTTTTACCCTGTTGGAGTCTTCCTCAGACGAGGAGGAGGTTGAGGCCTTGTTGAAGAGGCTGAGGGAGGCCAGAGGTACCTCTACGCGGAGGTTACAGAGGTTGGCCACAGGGTCTACTACGCGGGCTTAGAGCCCGGTCCCGGAGGCGACATCAAGAGTCGAGCAGCGGGAGGGAGCTAAAGGACCCGTTCCAATTCCTGCCGTTGCATTAGCTGAGTATGGTGTTCCCGCTGTGGAGCTTTATTCCAGTGAGGGGTCATCTGCGGGCTCCTTTGTCGACCTGGAGCCGACAGAGGTGACCGCTGAGGATATTTCGGCGGCGGAGGCCGGCGCGTTAGTTCCTGGGGAGCCGGAGGGGGCGCGCCCTTCGGGGTTGGCACCAATTTCGACTATATCTTCAGAGCTTGTTGGGTCTTCCGCCGGGCTGTTCTAGAGGCAAGCATCTAGGAGGGTGCCTCCGCGGGATTGGAGTTCGAGGCCGTACGGGAGAACAGCTTGCCAAATGCAGAGTCGATTTTGGAGACCGCCACGGTTGGGATAGCTCAGGAGCCGGAGCCCCCGAGCGTTATTTCGCCTTCCGTGGCTCCAGACCATCCGAACCCGGCATAGATCGCTTCTGTGCATGGGGAGCCCCTAGGCTCATCCGCGCCAGGAGACTTCGCTTGCCACATGGACTCCATTTCCGCTTAGGTATAATCGCTTTGAATTGAACATCTATCTATAGTTTAGTGTCCTGAGAATTTCTGACCTTCTCTCTTCCCACGCAAGTTCCCAGCGAGGTCGGCTCTCTCGACGGGCTGGTTGCTCAACTGCACGAGGATTCCCATTGAGTGCAGGAGATTGTCCAGCGTATGAGAGCTAAGACCGCCCTAATCCGAGGGGAGAGTGAATGACTGCAGGGAGAAAACAAGCAGCTGTGGGAGGAAATTGATTGCTTAAAGGACGGCAGCAGCCAGTGGGCTCAGGAAGCTGTCCGCCTACATCAGGAGAACAGGCAACTTAGGGAGATGGTCACTGCGCTGGGGGACAACAACTCTCGCTTATCGAGAGATCTGAGGGCGCGGCTCACTCCGTCGGAGGCGGATCTTATCCTGGAGGCCAGGTATTGGGATGGCATCCGCTTGTGCCGCAGGATTGCATCGCTTGTGCTCCCCGACGTTTCGGAGGGTGTCTTCCATCCAGGCAACTCTGGGGTCCTCGACAGGTCACGTCTGAGGAATTTTCTTGATTCGGATTCTCGAGAGTTCTTTACTTGTATATATCGCTTTCTTCTTTTTTTGCTATTTGTAGATACATTGTACAGATGAATGAGAAGTAGAACTCTTTTCCGTTGCCTCTAATATTTTCAGATGTGGCTTTAGAGATAGTATCTCATGTTTAATGGCTAAATTTGTAAAAGCTATTGTTGCCAAGGCCCCAATCTGGCGCCTTCTTGCACTGTACTCGTCCTTCGTCGGAGGATGTCGTCGCATCTCGCGCGTTTAGTGGGAAGCTTGATCCAATAGAGTGAACATCGTCGTGAATCCTGTGGAGCCGCACCAAGGGCCAGCTCGATTTTCAGGCCACAGCAACCGGACTCCGAGTCTAGGCCTTTTCGTACGCAGTACCTACATTAAGTTCTCCGCCCTCGCTTTGGGCATTGTTGCCATCCTGTGCTAGATCCTAACCCATGACCATCGTAGACTGAGAGTGCTCTCTTCTTCGGGAGAAGACCGCTGCACGCTTGCAATTTTCGTCCCCTAAGGTTTCGTTGGTCGTAAGTTGGGAAGCTTCAAAAGCCCCCAGGCCTTTAGTTTTGACCACCTGGGTCATTTGGTTCGGAACCATGGTTCCTTGGGTTGCACGAACCCTACTACGTAGAGCTGTAATTCAGTGGTGATCGCTTTCGGGTCGCTTGGAAAAAGGCCAAATTAGCGGGCCGCTTTGGGCCCTTTCGACGTGGAGTCGAAGTCCGGATGTGGCCACCTTTGGGCCGCTCGACGCTTGGTCGAGGCTCGGACAAGACCGCTAGTGGGTCATTTGGTGCGAGGCCAAGGTTTCGAGGTGGCCATAATTGGGCCGCTCGGCGCGCGGCCAAGGCTTGGTTTTATAGACGGACTATTGTTCTCTCGATTTAGGGGCAGTTTAGGTCGTTTTATTTTTGTAATGGCATGCATGCAAACACTTATATGGATGGGTACACAACATAACAGAAACGATCAATTTCATTAAATGGGAACACAATGCATATACAAGCATTCTTCGTGGTGTGCGTGTATGCCTTACCTGGGCCAGCGTTGCATTATTGGTAGTATTTCCTCAGGTTGGCGGCGTTCCAGGTCCGAGGGACCAGTTTGCCGTTTTGGGTGCGTAGCTTGTAAGCTCCACTCTAGAGGATTGCGGAGACGAGGAACGGTCCTTCCCAACCAGGGGAGAGTTTGTTCCTACTAGCGGCTTTTCCTGCGGCCTCTACGCTTCGAAGGACCAGATCCCCAACCTCAAACGGGCGTGTTTTCATCCGCTTGTTAGAGTACCGTGCGATATGTTGTTGGTAGGCTGCGGTCCTCAGACGGGCTGCGTCATTAACCTTTGGGAGCAGGTCAAGGCATTCTCTGAGTCTCTGAGAGTTCGTGGCCGGATCGAAACATTCGACCCACAGGCAGGGTAACCCCACTTCAACGGGGACCACAGCTTCAGCTCCATAGTAGAGACTGAAGGGTGTCTCTCTCGTTGGTTCTCACGGGGTTGTTCGATATGACCAGAGCACGGAAAGTAGTTTATCGACCCACGAGCCCCCTGCATCTTCCAACTTGGTCCTCAATCCGTGCAGCAGTGTGCGGTTGGTGACGTTGACCTGCCTGTTTGCCTGAGGGTATGCTACAGACGTATGTACCAGTTTGATGCGTAAGCTCGCGCAGTATTTAGTGAACCGTTTGCTGGTAAATTGGGTTCCGTTGTCGGTCATTACGATCTTGAGAATCCCGAAACAGCAAAAGATGCTCCAATGGAGGAATTCTGTTGCGTTCTGCTCGGTGATTCGAGTTAAAGGGACGGCTTCTACCCACTTAGTAAAGTCGTCGATGCCAACGATGAGGAATTTCCTTTGTCCGGAAGCCAAGGGTAGCGGTCCAAGAATATCGAGTCCTCATTGTGCAAACGGCCACAGGGACTGAAGGCTGCACAGCTCTGTATGAGGAAGGTGTGTCATGGATCCGTGGACTTGACAGCTCTCACACTTCTTCATGAACTTCATAGTGTCTTGCTTCATCGTGGGCTAGAAAAGGCCTTGCCGCATGATCTTGAACGCGAGGTTTTTTCCTCCAACGTGCAAGCCGCATATGCTGAGGTGGACTTCGCTCAGGGCATACTCGACCTCCTCAGGGGTCAGGCATTTTAGGTAAGGAGTGGAATATTCTTGCCTGTATAGTTGCCCGTTGAGGATCGTGTACCAGCCTGCCGTCTTCTTGATCCGCTTGGCCTCATTGGCATTTTTGGGCAGCGTCTCGTCCGTTAGGTGCTTTTGGTACGGAGTCATCCAGGTGTCGCTCCCGTCAATTTGCAGCACCTCCTGATTTGAGACATTAATGCTGGGCAGGGATAGGATTTCCCGCAAGTCCTTGGAGTACTGCTCTGGAGATCCTGCGGTAGCATCCCTAGCCAACCGATCGGCTTTCCAATTTTTGACCCTAGGCATGTGCTCGATCTTGAAGTGCTCGAAGCTCTCGATCTGGGCCTTTGCTCTCTCCAGGCACTTTGCGAGCTGCGGGTTCAACGCCTCAAAGGTCCCTTGAGCATGGTTGACCACGAGCTCCGAGTCACTGTGCACGACCAGTGACCTGACGAAATACTCCTTTGCTAAATGAAGTCCTACGAGAAGGGCCTCGTACTCCGCTACGTTGTTAGTAGCGGGAAAGGTCAACGTGATGGAGTACTTAATATCCGCGCCGTCTGGAGTCCTGAGTATGACTTCGGCTCCGTTGCCTGCCCGGGTAGATGACCTGTCCACTTTCAGAGTCCACGTTGGAACGTTAAGATAGTTCGCATCCCTCGGCCCATGTGGGTCACCTAGAGTTGTGGTCGCCGCCTCGACAATGAATTCTGCCAGGGCCTGATCCTTGAGGGCTGGCCGAGGTCGGAACTTCATGTCGAATTCTCCCAGCTCTTTAGCCCACTTGACTAGCCGTTTGGAAGTTTTGGACTTCTGTAAGATCGACTTCAGGGGTTGATCTGTTAGGACGATGGCCCGGTGAGTTTGGAAATGGGGTCGTAGCTTTTGCGTCGAATAGACGACCGTCAACGCTATCCTCTCGGCGCATGGGTAACGGGTTTCCGGGTCTGTTAGCACTTAGCTTACGTAATACATCGGCTGCTATGTGCCCTTGTTCTCCCTAATGAGCACGGAGTTGAGCGCCGTGTTCGACGTGGCCAAGTAGAGATATAGGTTTTCGCCCGTGCGCGGTGAGCTCAGTAGAGGTGGGCTAACGAGGTATGCCTTTAGCTTTTTGAAAGCTTCCTCACATTCCTCAGTCCATCTGAATCCGAACGATTCCGCTCCCCTGAGTGCCTTGAAGAAGGGCAGGTACTTTTCTGCGGGCTTGGCCAGGAATCGCGAGAGGGCTGCCAGCCGCCTTGTGAGCTTCTGTACTTCCTTCACCGTCTGCAAAGGGTTCATGTCGAGGATGGCCCTGATCTTTTCCGTGTTTGCTTCTATACCGCGCTGTGACACGATGAAGCCTAGAAACTTCTCGGAGGTCACCTCAAATGCGCATTTGACAGGGTTGAGCTTCATCTTGTGTGCCCAGAGGACCTGGAAGGTCTCCTCTAGGTCACGGATGTGGTCGTTGGATGCTCTGCTTTTTACGAGCATGTCGTCGACGTACACCTCCATGTTCTTTTCGATCTGAGCCTCGAACATTTTGCTTACCAGCCGTTGATAGGTTGCCCTGGCGTTTTTGAGGCCGAAGGGCATTACCTTATAACTATACATTCCCTGGTCAGACATGAAAAAGGTGCGCTCCTCATCATCCGGGTGCATCTTGATCTGATTGTAACCTGAGTAGACATCCATGAAACTTAGGAGCTCATGCCAGGACGTGGAGTCCACCAATTGATCGATCCGAGGGAGAGGAAAGCTGTCCTTTGGGCAGGCTTTGTTCACGTTGGTAAAGTCCATGCACATTCGCCACTTGTCGTTGCTCTTTTTGATCAGCATGACGTTGGATAGCCAGTCTGGATATTAGACTTCCCTAATGAATCTGGCATCCAACAACCTCTTCACTTCCTCCCTTATAGCTATTAGTTTCTCAATGGAATGGTTTTTGCACTTCTGCCGCACGGGCTTGTGGTTAGGATCGAGACCCAACTTGTGGACCATTATTCTGGTCGGTATCTTGGGCATGTCGGCAGGAATCCACGCGAATATGTTAGAGTTTTTCCACAGGAAGGTGATTAGACGATCGCAGTAGACAGGGAGGAGAGAGCTGCTCACATGTACGCACTTTTCTGGCTCGGCGGGGTCCGGAGGGACCGCTTCGGTCGCCTCTCCTGGCTGGCCTTGATGCAGTGTGGCTTCATAATGTGGGTTTTGGTATTTCTTTCCAGTCAGATTCCATTATTTGAAGATTAGTCTTACAATTTTAAGAATTATGGAAAGGATAATTAATTTCATACTTCAAATTGCACTTATTTGTAAGTTTCACAGAAAGGGAAATCAGAAAGATACAAGTTTTTCAACTTCAAATTCCCTGTGGAAGAGATGATTTGAAGGGGGGCACGTGCAATGAGTTGAGGTAGTGCGTATGCATTGAATTTTGATCCATGGCATGTTACTTGGTACTAGGCTTCAGGTTTATCTCGGAAAGTCAGAGATGGGGTTCTAAATTTATTCAAATTTATACGTCTTTTTTGTTTCAGATACCTTGACAGAGAGAGATATATTGTTAGGATGCACGGTCACTCCATTATATCTGTTTCTGATTTACATAGTGAATATGGTTGTGGGAGAAGGCTTGGTTTGGTGTTGTTTTTATCGTGAGCAATATTGTGGCAAATGGAAGGTTTAAGGCCATCGAGAAAGGATGATTTCAACATCCTTGTCTGAAAATGAAGATTTTATGGAACTTGGTCTCACAGCTAAAAGGACCAATTGCATCATTGTAGAATAACAGTTTATTGTTGACTTGAAATTGCGATTAAAGCAAGGCATCTAAGTACCAATAATGTCAATTGAAGACATCTTATTGATGACATTTTTGGACCTCATCTGTCTTTTGTCTCTATGGGTTTTTTTCTTGCTTAATGCTTTGCACTATTGTTTTTACCAAAAGCCCTTACACAATGAGAGTTTAAAATAATGATTAATTGACATTGGTGATGAACATGAACCCTTATTTGAGAATGACAGTATAATACTATTCATGAGATCTATATGTCTCTGGATTTGCATAGATAATATGGATTCCTGTATAGCTGTAGTTGCCTGAGGAAGTTTGGTTACTTCATAACAAATTTACAGCTATTTTTCGATTTGCCCTTATTTCCTTTGGGTAGGGGCTATTCAAGTATGCAAAAGTGTTAACAATTTAAATTGGTGGCATCTGGCAGATGACATCAGCAATTGCAGTTGAAGATGTCCGTAGGGAGGTTAAAATTTTGAAAGCTTTGTCTGGACACAAGCATATGCTAAAATTTTATGATGCGTTTGAGGATGCTGACAATGTCTACATCATCATGGAGTAAGATTTCATCATCCTAAGCCTACTTTTTACTTCTGTTTGTGGCATTCATGTTTAGACTGCAGATCATGTTAAACATTTCTCCTTACTACAGGCTTATGTAAGTTATTGTGAGTTTTTTTAAAAAAATAAAAAATAAAAGCCTGATACTTTGTCCAAAACATGACAGGTTTGAATTGTTTGCCTTTGTCATCCTTGATTATTCAGATGATCCTTCCTTGCTTCATTCTCTTTGGCTTGATTTGGCTTATTGGTTATTAATCTTCTTGAATTATGTTTATGATAAAGGTTTTTTTGGCAATGAGTTGATAAAACTTAAAATTTGACTGATGTGGCTTGTCCATGAGGGTTCTGAGTGTATATGCCTCGTAAATCACCACTTACATTCCTTCTTTGCTGTTGATCTTTATGTTATTGTTTGTTCCATCGGATAATAAGCAGTTGATTCTTGAATTATGGATGTTGTCAACCTTGTAGATTGTGTGAAGGAGGTGAATTATTGGACAGAATTTTGTCGAGGTAAATGCAGAGTAATTTTTTGTAATCATAATGCTGGTAACGACTTATAGATTAGATTCAATGACTCATGCATTTTTTGCTTGTTCTGTTGCTGCAGAGGTGGAAGATATACCGAGGAAGATGCTAAAGCAGTTGCACTGCAAATTTTAACTGCAGTTGCATTTTGCCATTTTCAGGGTGTTGTGCATCGTGATCTAAAACCTGAGGTTTGTAATAATGATTGTATAATATTATTCTGAATTTTTAATTATATAATGTATCTATTTAGATCCTGATTAAATT
>JAODPA010108813.1:0-19885 GCA_025585075.1 Nepenthes mirabilis
GAAATTGGGTTGTCAATCTCAACATTTCTTGATTTATTTAATTGCTCGGAGCAGATTTTGTTTTTACTATTGCTCACAGTTTCTGTTTGTCTTCCTCCCGGTGGTTGTCCCTCTTAGACTAGATCCCTCTCTGCTGTGCCTCTGCATAAGTGAAACTGTTCAGTAGAGTAACCTGACTCTCTTCAAAGTGAAGTCCATCGAAAATTTTTTCCTTTTGACGCAAAAACGTCAGTTTCAAAACCTATAAGATAGAGTGACAGCTCTCCCTTCAGAGAAGACTCTATGGACTGCACTGGTAAAAACAAAAAATAACTAATTTATGACTAGGATTCGATTACTCAAACTGAGATGGTGAAATCGGAAAGAAGGCAAGGTCAGTTTCTGAGTAGTCCGTCGGCCAATTGAGTTCCGCTTTCTGGAATCATCCGGGTAGCTCTGTTCGTTGGTGGGTCATGTGTTATTCTCTGCCCTTTTCTATTCTTCTCCGGCATTTTGTTTTCTAGCAGTTGATTTTGTACCAATTTTGTTTGGCGATTGGTTTGTAGTGATGGGGCAGGGGGATTATGGAGATACTAAATTGTTCGGCCTCAATGTGGCTCCAAGGCACAAGCGTTCGAAGAGGTACCTATCTGATTTTTGTTTTTGTTTATAATATATTTAATCCATTTTTGTGTTACCTCAAAATTAATTTGTGGCATCTACAAAATGGAAATGATATTGTTTTTTCTTTTTTTTCAACAAGCCAAAAACCCTAGTCAGTTATCTCCGTTAACATTCCTTAACATACTTTGCGGTATTGCTGAGGCGTCAAAAAGCAAGAGAAATAAGTAGTGGAGTCGGCTAGACACAGAAATTTAGAGGCATAATGTGCAAGAGGAGCGGGTAGAACTACCGATTCTGCCATTAATTTTGTGCCCTTTTGAAACTTTCATGTCAGCTTTATTCTGGAATAATGAAATCTAACAAGATTTAATCTAAAACAGTTACATAGTTGTGCCTTATACTTTATGCTTTCTTATTTTCTCTTTAAATTGGGAACTATGAAAGCCATTAAAGAGTATCGTTTATGGATAAGGGCAGAGAGTTGGTGGAAAATTTTCTCAATACAAGTGTTTTCTTTCACTGAATCTTTTGATTTTCCTCTTTATTATTGTTGTCAGCTTTCCAGATAAGATGAGAGTCGAGAAAGGGAGCTTTGATGATAGCTATGAAGCATCTCCTCGTTTAAAGTTGGTAAATCATCGCCTCCCATTGTGTTCTCATGCTGTTGTAATTGTTAACATGATTTTCTAAAGCAGAGAAAGGGGACTATCACTTGATGGTTTCTGATTATCTTGTTTTTCATTCGATTACTCAATTTCTAAATCCTGGATTATACTGTTCGTGATGATTGCTCTTTATATTGGTCTCTTGGACCTAGTTAATGCATGCTAGTATGGTCATGCTGTCGATGTTGTTGAGTTCATTCTATGTAGAATGAGTTTTCTTTGTCGAGATCAATTTACAATGACTCTGCAGGGTTTTGATATTCCAAGTTGATTGGACATCAGGATATGGGGCTTATGAAGGGATGTAGTAAATGTATAAAGAAGCAATCTCAGAATGCTGAAACCCATAATTCTCTCAAACAAGAGGTATGCATTGAACTTATACATCTTAATCAGTTGGTTTAGAAATTTTTGGGCATCATGCTGGTGCAATGTATCATTTAATGTTGTGGTGGTGTCAGCTTGATGGGCAAAGCTTCTGCTATATGCAGGGTTTGGGGAATGGTCAAACAACTTTTGGGTCTATTATACGTGATCTTATATTACATTATACAAGTGGTTGTTTCCGCGACTTGAAGTTGTAACCACTAAATTATACAATGACAACTCTACCATAGTTCCAAAGCTCCCATTTCGTGTGCTAATAAGGCTTATTCGCTAGTCGTTATGAACTTGCACTGTTCTACCTCTCTGTCTTTCTCATTCTCTCTATTAACTGGTTTTGCTTTAACCCTCTTTTCTTCCTTGTATATTTTCATCTTCTATACAGATTTCACTACTTGAGAAAAGGTTACAAGATGAAGTTGTTGTTCGTGGTGCTTTGGAAAAAGCATTGGGATGTGGATCTTCGTATATCACAAATGAACCTTCAATTCCAAAGGTAGCCAGTTCGTCTTCTCTTCTTTTACCATCAACTACAATGTTGTTCTTCCAGAACATATCATGAGATAGCCTTGTTTCTACAAAGAGAAGTTTGTTTAACTTGAATTTCTTGTTAATCTTAATCTATGTACTATCTTAGCACTGGCTCAAATCATTGATTACTTTAGCTGTCTCCTCTTTCTCAAGATATCTGTTTCTTTCATACTGTTTTAATTTTTTCGTGGGAATAACGTGTTCACCCAATTAATACCTATCGATGCCCCCACAATTTTCCTTATTTGGTAATTTTACTTCAAATGAATATGAAAAATGTGGAGTGCTAATAACAATCAAAGGAGTGCTTATATTGTTTGCAGTTTTCTTGATTCTTGCTTTTTATCTGTCCTCAGCCTGCAGCAGAGTTGATTAAGGAGATTGCAGTATTGGAATTGGAAGTTGTGTATTTAGAGCAATATCTTCTCTCACTGTATAGGAAAGCTTTTGATCAGCAAATCTCCTCTGTATCTCCAACTGCTAAGGGCCAAGGAACAAAGTATTCTGTGATGACGCCAAGGAGACTATTCATCGATGATGATGCAGTTGATACCATGACAAAGACTCGAAATTCAGCATTTTATTCCGACTCTCGATTGCTTTCTAATGTATGGAAGGAACCGAGCAGTGTTGGCCTAGAAGACCAGATGCTGGATTCTGGTGTTCATCGCTGCCACTCTTCTTTGTCTCAACACTCTCCTTATGGAGGAAGAACTTCTACTCTGATGGACTCAGCATCTAGAGCTTTGCATTCATGTCACTCTCAACCCGTGTCCATGATGGAGGTAATTCCTTTTGCATATAATTTGTTAGTTTGGAGTGGGGATACACCAATTGTAGTGCAAAACATCTCAGGGAAATAATCTTACTTTCATAGAATAAAATATATTTTAATACTGAAAAATATGTGACTAATATGGTGATATGTTATAATATATTGACCAATATTTCAAATATCAGTCAATATGGTCGATAAGACTAATATATCAATTTTTTATTTATTGTTTGTTCTTGGAAGTTCAAATCCACTTATTTTAAATATACTCAAATCTTCTAGGAAATCTAGTCCTGCTTTTTTTTTTCTAAAGGTATAAATGCTTTTGTTATATTTTTCTAATGACTTGATCTCTCTTGTTTAATTTTGATAAAATTTATCGAAACTTTTCAAATATGATAAATATAGTCAAATATCAGTAAATAATTCAGATTTGATACGGCCATGAGATTTTTTTATTTTTATTTTTTTGGCATCCGCAACATCCGATTTTGATATATATTGCATGTTAAGGATGATAGAGATACAGCCGTGACCGATTCCGATTTTTAAAGTGTAAAGCATTATGAAATGGCTACACTTTAATTCTACAAATCAAAATGTATTTATCTATTCGTGCTGCTTTTATCTTGACTGTTTCATGGTAATTGTATTGACTATGGGTAGCATATGTCAAGTTAGTCCAATTCTTTGGGATAATGTTATATGCATGGATGTCCTATTCGAGAACTGCTACTGTATTCTGACCAAGAATGTCTTCTTGGTAGTATGCTCAGAGTGCCAGTTCAAATGTAATAAGTCTCGCAGAGCATCTAGGTACGCGCATTGCAGATCATGTTCCAGATAGCCCGAACAGGATTTCAGAAGATATGGTAAAGTGCATGGCAGGGATATTTTGCAAGCTCGCTGACCCGCCTTCAACACATAATGGACCCTCATCACCCAATTCATCTTCCTCTTCGGTGGGTGGGTTTTCTCCACTATACCAACATGATGTGTGGAGTCCCGGATTTAGCAAAGATTTACTCGATGCACATTTAGATAATCCTTTCAACGTTGAAGGACTTAAGGAGTTCAGTGGCCCTTACAGCACCATGGTGGAGGTGCCATGCATATATCGAGAGTGTCAAAAATCGGGTGTCATCGAACGCATGCTGGAAAATTTTAGGTAAGAGAGATGGTCGATAGAGTGGAGAAAAGAGTTATGACATTGCTATGAAAAGATATTTGAACAACTAATCATTTTAATGTCTGATTGTGTTTCTGTTGCTGTCCAAGGTCACTCATCTGTCGGCTGCAAGAAATAGATCCTAAGAAGATGAAGTACGAGGAGAAGCTGGCATTCTGGATTAACGTTCACAATGCTTTGGTGATGCATGTAATGATCATCGAATGTCATTGCAACTGGTCGTTTACCAGTTCACTTCCTGTCCTGAATTGTGATCAGCTCTCTGTTTCTTGACAGGCATTTTTGGCGTATGGAATTCCGCAAAACAGTGTGAAGAGGGTCTTTTTACTGTTGAAGGTGAGAAAATGGCTACTTTGTATGTTTTATCTACGAGAGAAATAGTGACTTATTGTTTTGTCTCATGCAGGCTGCCTACAATGTCGGGGGTCATACAATAAGTGTGGACACAATACAGAGTACTATCTTGAGATGTAGAATGTCTCGTCCTGGACAGGTTTTCTCTCCTAGGATCCTTTCTCTCTGCATTTAGGCTCAAACCAAAGCCCGTGAATCCTGATATTGGTTACCAGTTGTGAAATGTCTGATATTTTCCCTCTGGTAGATGAGGAAATGTCTTGTTTTACATTCTTTTGCCAAGTTCCCGCTCTTGCAATTCTAGCACCTTACTGTCTGCCTTGATTGGATGATGGGCTTTCAGCTTGATTCAGGGTAAGCTAGTTTACAGATGCTTGTTAAAATAGGAGGAAAATTGATTCCTTCTGCTTAGGCCACTTTCAGAGTTAATTTGGACCATCTTGGCCGGCAAATCTCTACAAGTTTCTCAGAATTTGCTGCAACTTTGACGTCTTTCTAATGGGTTTGAGGCCTTTTGGTGTTTTTGCAGTGGCTCCGAAGGTTAATGTCACCGAGGTCAAAATTCAAGACGGGAGATGAACGTCAAGCCTATGCCATTGAGCGTCAAGAACCCCTTCTACACTTTGCCCTTTGCTCTGGAAGCCACTCTGATCCTGCGGTATCTTCATTCTCTGAAACTCAAATCTCATCTGTTCTTCTGAGCATTTCCCTGTGCTCCCATAAGTGCCTACATAAAACACTAGACTTTCAGAATTTTTATATCCCACATGATTCTCCTTTTCCCTCTTCCTGAATAATAAAGCTGAATGGAAGTCTTGCTATGGTAGTAGAGTTGTTGCGGTGTGACTTGGTTGTTATGAGTTTGAGTCTTGAAATCATCTCTTGCAAGGTAAAATTGTGTATAATAAATCTAAAAGTGGCCTAATATTTTTTTAAAACTCGCTTATGTAAGGGTTTCGTGCAGAGGTGCTGGTCATATTGAATAATTTTGAAGATGGAGAAAGGAAAATTTTGTTGGAAATGGTGCTCATGGATGAATCTAGAGAGCGGTTTTCCTTATAAGAAATGTCTCGTATGACATGGCATATATTTTGTTTATTTATTAAATTGATAAATGTTACAATCATATAATAATAATTTAAATATATCNTATAGGTTATTTTAGTAAATTAATGGTTTTATATTCATGAATCCAGTTATACTAATTTATATTCTCATATAACGGTTTAGTAAAAAATATGATAATAAAAATTTTAAAAATTAAAATTTAAGTCTCATTAAATAACTTTTACATTCCCATCTCAGGTCACCTAATTAACCATCAAACCAGACGTGAATACACACCACTTGGTATTTTCTTCCCTAAAAATTCCTTTCTTGTTCGTCTTCCTCAGCTTCGAGTGTACACGCCCAAGAGAGTGTTTCAGGAGCTGGAAGCAGCCAAAGAAGAATACATCCGTGCGACCTTTGGCATTCGCAAAGACCACAAAATCCTCTTACCGAAGGTCGTAGGTTCGTATGCAAAGGATGCAGGGTTGTGTCAGGCAGATATCATCCGGATGATCCAACACTCCTTGCCCGAGTCCCTGCAGAAGAAGACTCTTAAGAAATGTCAACTCGGAAAAAGAAGCAAGAGCTGCGAATGGATGCCTCACGATTTTTCTTTCCGTTATCTGATAACCAAGGAACTGGTCAAGTGATTCTTCCAAAACTTGCTCGAGTCTGAATTTGTTTCTATAGAATGCTTATTTTTTGCTGTATCAGGAGTCAATGTTTTTAATTTCTTGGAGGGGGCGGGGGGGCCTTTATATGCAGTTTGATGGACTAACACAAGGTCTTATCCGGCTAGCTGTCTCTGATTTCAAGGTTTTGAAGTTTCATTGTTATGCTCAAAAAGGAAATCTGATTTAGTGACTGGAATGCGTCAAGTAAAGTAAAAGTGTATTTGAATGATAGTACAGTTCTTGTTTGATTTCTCTGTACCTATATTTAATGCAGATTTGAGTTTTATTATCTCTTATAGATGATTGTTAGTCTGCCCTTTTTGGTTCCTCCAAATTTCATCCCCATTGGATTTGGGGGATGTGTCACTAAAGGAGTGTTCCCAAGCGCGGATCTAGAGCTTAACCTACATCCGTATCTGAATTGTAAATTTGTACAATTTTAGACTTGTACAATATTGTGGAAATATTATTGAATATGCAGTCATCCAAAATAGAGCGAAATGTTTTAAAAAATTTTGAAAGTGGGTAGAGAAATCTCCGTTATAATTATGTGGATGTTTCAAAAGAGAATCTTAAGAGGAGGAAGGTAGTGGAGTATTCTAGAAAAAAACATTGAGGAGGAATATCCTAAAGGAAATCTAAAAGTTTAATCTTAACTATCTATATGACATAATCTTAGCTATTAATTAAGGAGATGGATGGGAGAAACTCAACAATAAAAGGAGAGGGGACTTCATTTGTACGACACTAAGATAAGAGAGCTCAAATAATATGACCTTTACATTGTTTCATGATGGTTTTTTTATTGTATTTTCAAGTTTATTTTTTAGCATTTTTATTTTATTTCTGAGTTGCTTAATTTGTATCTAAATATGAAGGTCCGATTAATTTAGTGAATCCAAAGATTATGGTAATGTTAGGAGCTGTATCGATAAATTAGTTGAGAGTGTTATCTTGTAAGATATGATATCAAAGCTAAGTTACGTGAGTAATTATAATTATGTCTTGTGATGAAGAATGGGTCATAATCTCTTCTGAGATTGTTGATGAACACGACTAGGATTATGCTTGGAAAACAAAGGACTTGTCCAAGAGGAAGACTCTATCTAAGAATACTCTAGCTAGCCTCAATGTAAGGATAGCCGAAGTAGATGTTGCAGTGGATGACATTAGTGAATGCCTCGACATCCTTGACTCTAGGGTGGAGGAACATGGAAATGCCAAAGGTTTAACTAGTATGTTCCAACGAGTAATCAACTCATTGGCCAACTCTTTAAAGGAGGAGGTAGAGAAGTTTTGTGGCTTGGTAATGTGGGAACTACACTCCCTATAGAAGAAGGTCCGCATGGTAGAGGTAGATCTAACTGTGTGTAAGGTGGCAATGGTGAATGGTCGAAGGAAGCAAAATTCGTAAGGTGAATATCCTAACCCCCTGAAGTATATCGGTAAGAGTGATGCTAAAAAACTCGATAATTTTATTTGGTGCATAGAACATTATTTAGATGCAAAACACATTGATAATGATGCTACAAAAATAAGTACTTGTACTTAACATCTTCAACACAATGCCATGCTATGATGGAGGTGGTGCAATATTGATATTGAATGGGGTGTGAACCTTAGACGCATGGGACGAGTTTGAGAGAGAACTCAAACGTGAATTCTATCCTGAGAATGTCAAGGAGATGGCCATGAAGAAATTGTGTGACCTTAAGCACATTGGTATCATTAAATACCCTAATAAAGAGAATTCCTCTTTAATACTAGAGATCTTTGACATGATAGAGAAGAATTGCCCATTCTACTTTATAGATGGCTTATAAAGATGGGCGAAGCAAAAGTTAAAGCAGAGGAATGTTCAAACACTTGCTTCAACCATAGCAGTGATGAAGTCACTAATGAAGTTTTAATATGACATGAAGAAATATAAGCTAAACAGGGACACTTTCAACAAAGGTAGGGGAGACAAATCCCTTTATAAGGGAGGTAAGCCACCTACTTATAAATATGATGTTAAAGAGAAGGATAAGGGGAGGTCCAACATTGAGAACAAGTAGCAACATAAGTTTCAACAAATAGAGTGTCTCCTTTCTGGCAAAGAGCACTATATTTGGGACTGCCCTTAACTGAAGCACCTTAATGCCCTAGTATCAGCCAACAAGGAGAAGACATAGGAAGAAACATGCATGGGATCAATGCGATTTCTAAACTCGATCTTTAAAAAGACTTATGTAAAAGCAAAGACTATTGAAACCCTAAAGAAGAAGAACAAGTTTGAAAAATGTTTGATGTCTGTGGAGGCCATGGTAAATGGAGTAATCACCAAGGCATTGGTTGACATAGAAACATCACATAACTTTGTGGTTACAAGTGAAGCCATGATGTTGGGATTAAAATATGCCAACGAGTTAGAATGGATGAAGGCCGTTAGCTTTTTCTCATGGTCTATCCAAGAAGTCCCTATTCACTTGGGAGAGTATATGGGCACTATGGATCTGACGGTAAAGCCTATGGATGATAACCATATGGTACTAGGCATGGAGTTCATGGGTATAGTGACACATTTATTTTTTTCTAGACAACAATACCATACAGACCTCGATAGGGTATCAGTCTTGTACCGTGCACATCAAATGGGAGAAGGTGGGACCTCAAAAATTTTTGGCTCTCTAGTTCTCAAAGATATTCAAGAGGGATAAGAAGTCATACTTGGTGATATTGAAGAAGGATTCGGACATGCAAAGCTCTCTTGAAATACTCATGGACATCGTTGGAGTGATGAAAGAATTTAAAGATGCAAAAGAACTATTGAAGAAACTTCCACCTAAGTGAGAAGTAGACCACTTAATCAAACTGGAGCTTGAAATCAAGTCACTAGCCATGGGATTCTACCTCATGGCTCCACTAGAGTTGGAGGATTGAGAAGCCACATAAAAAGTTTTCGGATGCTAGATTTATTCGGGTTTCTAAGGCCCCCCCTTTGGTGCCTCGATGTTATTTCAAAAGAAGTATAGTGGAAGTCTTTATATATATATATATTGATTATCAAGTACGTAATAAGGTGACTGTAAAAAATAAATACCTAATCCCATTGGTGTAGGATTTTTTCAATCAACTTGGAATAGCTCGGTGGTTTTTCAACCTAGACTTGTGTTTGGGGTACTGGCAAGTACAAATTGCAGAGGAGATGAGTCAAAGATGACATATGTCATGAGGTATGGATCTTTTGAATTCTGAATCATGCATTTCAACTTGACTAACATTTTGGCTACTTTTTGCACGTTAATGAATAAAATCTTCCACTCTTTGGATAAATTTGGATGATATCTGGTGCATAGTAAATCTCTACAAGACCATATAAAGCATTTCAGGCAAGTTTTTTAAGTGCTATGTGACAATGAGATCTATGTTGATGGGTATGCTATGGCTGGGTTGGCCCACGGTCAAAGAAGGGCGAAATAGCCTATTGGACGGTCAACTCAAATAACGGCCCAATATGAGGCAAAGGTCCAAATCCTGAAAGGTTCAAAATGGTCACCGCCAACGTTAACCGTCGAGACGCTAGCAGGCGGCCAACTCGCGTATGGATGGTCAACTCGAGCATTGACCGGAAGTACTGTAACAGTAGGCCCAAAAAGGCGATAAACCTGCTACGGGCCATGCCCAATTTGGCAGGCGAACTCATGCACGAAAAGTAACGATCCTTTTATGATTACACGCTTTCCTAAAAGTTGATCTTCTCCAAAAAGGCGGCAATGAACTCAACGCCAACGTTAGAGTCAAAACGGTCACAAGAGCATGAAAGAGATCAGATGATTCGAAGATCCGTTGCAATGTTTAGAAGGAAAAGGGTTCATCAAATCACGCCTGTCAAACCCACCAACTCAGATAAGGCCGCCATTGCCAGTCCAGAAGAACACGCCATCTTGCCCAGAGAAGGTGGCTCTCCTACTGTCCATATAAGCTTGAGGTCTTCGTTCTGGAACACACACGAAAATAGACGCTCTGATATACGCTCTGATACAAGTGCTGAAACACGCTCACACAGAAGCTCTCAAACATACTCTCTAACTTGCCTTCAAGAGAACATTCAGAACATACTTTCTGGAATAACAAAGAGACTTCCTACTGTCTGACTCATGAACGCATACAGAGCTTGAACAAAGACTCATATTCTCTTTCTCTCTGCATAAGCGTTCATTCTCCAATCCCACCAAAGGCCTCTAGATTGCAGGAGACCTTTTCGACTTTCTGAGAACTATTTCCTAAAGCTTCCACGCATTCAGGACGCCGCTTCTACTCGCTCTCTGTGACCAGTAAGCGAGAACTCACATTCTCAACGAGCCAACACTCCCGACAAACTCATTCCCTTTACTCTCTTTTACTTACCAATTTACCTTCCTTAATTCGAAGGCTTTTTACTGACTTGAGCATCGGAGTATTTTCGGTGGGACAATCTCCTGCCGACCCACTGACCTCTCGTTCACTTTAGTGGTATGTAGGATTCAGACTCAGTAAATGGAGCCGGGTTAAACCATCCAGACGAATTCGAATCTGTTCGAAGTCGGATCCAGGTACGCATCATTGGTGCCATTTGTGGGAAGCGCTTACGAAAAACCAATCACAATTTCGCACAGCGCTCTCTTTTCACCACCTAATTCACCCGTAATGGTGAATACGAGAGCCCAAGCTAGCGATTTCGCTAGAGACGTCACTTCTCCCGACTAGGACCACGCTGCTGGTACCCTGGTCAACGGGGCAATAGGCAGTGTCAGCGCCTTACTTTCAGCAACTGATGGAGCATATGTAGACCAACAACCGTCTGCTCCAAATACTCTACTATTGATAAGAGCAACCGGCCAAAAAAGGTGGCCAGAGGAAAAAAAAGTCAACCAGAAGGCCTGAGAGACCTACGAATAATCCGATCCCAACCTTCTCGCGCGCTCCAGGCCAGAACAGGCTTGAAACGCTCTGGGAGCACAACTCTAGGAGAAAGTCCGAAGAGAAGAAATCTCCGATACTCTCGGGCAGAAGATGAGAACGCAATCTAGGAGCGAGCCTCCAGGACTGCCAAGTCCGCTGGAGGCAGTAGCCAGCCTGCTACTAGACCCTCTAGAGACAAAATAGAGTTGAGAGCTTACCTCAACTCTAAGAGATCTGCCAACGCTACTCGCACAGATCCGCGAGTGGATAAGATTTGGAACCGCGTGTTCCAGGACGATGAGCGCGCTATTGACCTTGACAGATCTCCTTTCATGGCAGAGATTCTAAACCGTCCGCTGTCTACCAAGTTCAAAATGCCTTTCCTTGACTCATATAATGGGAGCAGTGATCCAATTGACCATCTATATCACTTCTACACCCATTTGAGTCTACAAGGGTTGGAAAACTTAGCGATATGCCACTACTTCTCACTCACGCTGAAGGGAGATGCCCGCATCTGGTTTCATCACCACCCTTCAGGTGCCATCGGTTACTTCCGGGAGCTCACAAATCTCTTCCTGGCTCAGTACGCCTCAAACCGATGGAAAGAGAAGCAACTGTGGCACCTATCCATATCAAGCAGAAATCGGGAGAGAACCCCCAGCGATTCTTAGACCGCTTTTTGGTAGAGGCTAGGCAGATTCCTCAGATCACAGAGGAGATGAAACTGGGCAGTTTCATCTCCGCATTGACCTACAGGGACTTCTTCAAGCACCTGGCCCATAAGAATTTCCAAACCTTCCGGGAGGCGGAGTGCATCACCCGGGCCTACGCCGCGGCAAAAGAGGCCAACGAAGTGAAACGCCCAGAGTGGGAAGATCAGCCTCGATCATTCCTTGGAGAGGGAAAAAGAAAATACGGCGGCAGTAATCACTCCCGTCGGAAGCAACATAGGATTGGGCCGTCGGAACGCAGAGACTACGGGCCCACCAACTTTACGCCTCTGATGGACACACGCTCAAATGTCCTCATGTAGATCCGCGTGGAAAAGTTCCTGAAGTAGTCAAAACCACTAAAGAAGGACACTGAAAACCAGTCAAAGTACTGCGACTTTTACCGCTCTGCTGGGCATTCTACTGAGAATTGTAAGACGCTGCAGAGGGAGATTGAGGAGGTGATTCGTAGAGGCCACTTTACCAAATTCATCAAGGGCCCCAGGCAGAGCTCTGGAGCAGCTGGCAGAGAAGGGTAGGAGCAATCTCCTCCCCGAAGTCGGGTTGCGGTAGGAGTGGTTAATATGATTACCACCCGACTTGCCAAAAACCCAGCCGACAATGAGGAGCAACAGATTGGAAGGAAGAAGGAACGTACGGCAGACAACACCATTAGCTTCAATGATAATGATTTGACTCATATAATATCCCCCAATGCTGATCCCCTGATTGTATCCGCACTCGTTTCAGATGGTAGTGTCGACTACTAATTGAAGTGAGTGTTCATTGATAATGGAAGTTCAAAGGATTTGCTTTACTTGGATGCGTTTTTTAAACTAAGCTTAAAAAAGAACCAATTAAAACCTGCCGAAGGCCCATTGTATGGCATTAACAATTAGGCAGTGCTTGTCCAATAGACCATCCAATTGGAGGTCACCTTGGGTACGTATCTAAAAACAGCAAGCTGAACACTCATCTTCCTAGTGGTCGACCTACTCTTTGTTTATAACGCAATATTGGGCAGACCTTGCTTGACAGTGTTCGGGGTGGTCACTTCAATTCCATACCTCAAGTTGAAGTTTCCAACACCTTACGATTTGGGAGAGGTGTTAGGTGACCAGGTTACCGGATGAACATGCTACATGTCTTAGGTTGCCCCTAGCGGCAGCATTAGAACAGTCAGGGAACTCGACAATCGAGATGAAATAACCCTATAGTAAGCGCAGTCAGGTGAAGCCACAGATCTAGTCCCACTGGACCTGGAGGAACAGGAAATGTGTGTACAGATTGGCGGCTCACTCATCGGAATATTGCGCGATGAGTTGATTGCGTTCTTACGATGGAACGCTGACATCTTCGCATGGATTCCAGCAGACATGCCTGGGATTCCGGCGGAGGTGATGGTCCACAAGTTGGGACTTGATCCTAGCTGGAAGCTCGTCAGGCAAAAGCGGAGAAACCACTCCGTAGAAAAGCTGATCATCATCTGAGAGGAGGTGAAGAAGTTGTTGGACGCATGTTTCATTAGAGAAATCCACTATCCGGATTGGCTCTCTAACGTCGTCCTAGTGAAGAAAAGTAATGGAAAATGGTAGATGTGCGTCGATTTTACCGACGTTAACAAAGTCTGCCCAAAGGACAGCTTTCCCTTATCAGGATCGACCTGCTGGTTGACTCGACAGCCAGACATGAGCTGCTAAGATTCATGGATGCCTATTAGGGTTACAACCAGATCAGATGAGTCTAGAGGACGAGGAGCACACATCGTTCATGACTGATTAGGGTACCTACTACTACAAAGTGATGCCTTTCGAACTAAAAAATGTTGGAGCAACCTATCAATGACTGGTCAACAAGATATTCGAAAAATAGATCGATCGCAACATGGAGGTCTACGTCGACGACATGCTCGTCAAGAGTAAGGTTACCGGCAACCACATCCGCGACCTGGCAGAGTCGTTTGAGGTACTCTGTAAGCATCACATGAAGTTGAACCCAGCTAAGTGTGTCTTCAGAGTATCTTTCGGCAAATTCTAGGGTTTCATCGTCTCCCAACGGGGGATTGAGGTAAGCCCAGAGAAGATTAAGGCTCTCGCAGACATGGCTCCACCACGGAGCATAAAGAACGTCCAGCGATTGACTGGACGACTAGCAGCACTGTCCCGCTTCCTCACGAAGTCTGGCGATAAATACCAGCCCTTCTTTAATACCCTTAGAGGAACAAAGTTCAACGGGTTTCAATGGACGGCAGACTGCCAGACAGCTTTCGATGAACTGAAGCGGTATCTAGCCAACTTGCCGTTGCTAGTGTCACCCAAGGGCGGAGAAGAGCTATACCTTTGCCTAGCAGTGTTAGAGGCATCCCTCAATTCTATCCTTGTGCACCAGGACTCCGACACTCAACAGCCAGTCTACTACGTAAGTAAAACATTGACCGACCCAAAGACCCGTTACTCGCGTGCAGAAAAATTGGCCTTGCGCTTATATTCTCCGTGCGGAAGTTAAGGCCCTACTTTCAGGCGCACCGTGTAGTGGTCCTTACAGACCAGCATCTAAAAAGTATACTCTAGAAACTCAACGTTTCTGGACGAGTCGTAAAATAGGCTATCGAGTTGAGTGAGTTCGATATCGAATTCTGGCCCAGGCCTGCTGTAAAGGCGTAGGCTCTGGCTGACTTCATTGTCGAAACTGAAACCCCAGTTCTTGAGGAGCAGGCCGCAGAAAGCGCAGAACTGCTTGACAGAGTTCCAGAATGGATACTCCACATGGACGGATCGTTTACGGACACTGGCAGTGGCGCTAGAGTGGTCCTCACGACCCCCGACGGGTTTGAGGTGAAATAATCCCTCAGGCTCGATTTCCCAGCAACCAACAACGTTGCCGAGTACGATGCCCTGTTAGCCGAATTACGGTTAGCCAAGGAATATTTTGCCCTGATATTGACAGTCTATAGCGACTCCGAACTAATCGTTAATCAGGTTAACAGAGACTTTGAGATAAATAACCCTCACCTGACCAGGTACTTTGCAAAGGCAAGGGAGACCGCCCAAGATTTTGACAAACTAACTCTGATTCATGTTCCCAGAACTGAAAATTGGAAGACAAACCAGCTAGTTAGAGTCGCTGCAGCCGAAAATTCAGAACAGTACTCGAGGGATATGAGGGAGATCTTGAACGCTCCCACCATAGAGAAACAGGAGGCGATGCAGATTTTCAAAGCAGAAAATTAGATGACGCCTTACCTTAGTTATCTGGCTGACGGATCGTTGCTAGAGGATGCAGAGAAGGCTAAACGAATCAGAAAGACGGCCAGCTGGTACGCTGTGGTTGACGGATGGCTATATTACCGTGGCTACCCAACCCCATACCTCTGGTACCTAACTCCCGAAGAGGCTGACTATGCTTTAGATAAAGTCCACCTTGATATTTGCAGATCGGACATTGGCAAAAAAAATTTAACCTTCAAGATCATGCAGCAGGGTTACTATTGGCCCTCGATGAAAAAGGACGTACTTGAGTTTGTGAAGAAATGTGAAAGTTGCTAGCTTCATAATAACCTTCACCGCCAGCCATCCACAGACCTGAAGACACTTCAGGCCCCTTGGCCCTTCGCGTAATGGGGGCTCGATATTCTCTACCCATTTTCCATTGCCACCGGGTAAATGAAGTTTGTCATTGTGGGCAGCGACTACTTCACCAAGTGGGTCGAGGCCATCCCACTGGCAAAGATTACGGAGCACAATACCCTAGAATTCCTTCGCTAAAACATCATTTGTAAATTCGGCGTCCCTGAGGTTGTCGTGACCGACAACGGGATCCAATTCTAGGCAAAACGCTTCACCAAGTATTGTGCCAGCTTTGGCGTCAAGTTGGTCCACACTTCGGTGGTATAACCCTAAGTGAATGGATAGGTGGAAGTCACGAACCGAACGCTACTCCACGGGTTAAAGACTAAGTTGGAGGACGCAGGGGGCTCCTAGGTAGACGAGCTCCCCTCTGTTCTCTGGTCTTACTGGACAATCCCAAAAGAACTAACGTGCGAGACGCCCTCTAGCCTCTGTTACAGAATTGAAGCGGTGATCCCGATCGAAATCGAGCTCCCAAGTCTTGAGGTGGAATCGTTTGACCCACAAGGTAACTTCCAAAAAATCAGGGAGCACCTGAACTTGTTAGAGGAAGCCCGCAACACTGCCAGAGTGCGGACAGCTGCCTACCAACATTGAATTGCCCGCTACTACAACAAAAAGGCTAAGGTGTGAGGATTCGATGTTGGAGACCTGGTCCTACGAGGCATTGAGGCCACAGGCAGGCTGGCCGACCGTAATATGCTCTCCCATAATTGGGAAGGGCCTTTCCTTGTCTCAGCCGTCCTATAAAACGGAGCATACAAACTCCGAAGCCAGGATGGGAAGTTGGTCCCGCGAACGTGGAACGCAATCCACCTCAGACGCTACTTCCAGTAAAAGGCACAGGTGCGTATTTGCATTATTGTGTGTACGCATTCGCTTGCTTATTTTAAATCGCCAAAATGAGTGTTTCCTTAGCATACTGCCTTTCCTTCTTGTGTGCATACATATATATATATATGTGTTTACTTTGCAGGTTACCCGACCTAGACTGCCCTTGAGTCGGGAGGGTCCTCACCTTCTCGTTAATAAATCCTGATCATCCAGACGCCCCATAAGTGGTCGAACATGAACCTCGGCCATCCAAGCAGCCCATTAGCGATCATATTTAAATCTTGGTCATCCAGGTGGCCCGTGAGCGGTCCGGTGTGAACCTCGATCATCAGAGCGGCCCGTTGGCGGTTGTATTAAACCCTGGTCATCCAGGCGGCCCATATGCGGCCGGATCTAAACCTTGGTCATTCAAATAGCCCGTTAGCGATCAAAATCTTAGGGGGCTAGAGTAGCACACGCAACAACCTCCTCCGCGAGGAGATAGCGTGATCAGTCAACTGTGGTCGAAGGGAGAAAAAATCTTCTCCAACGTCGGCCGCTTAAGTCAGCACTTGGGCAGCGCCACCAGGCTTCACTCACAAGCCGCCGCTATTAGGCTGGCTAACACAACTGCCTACAAAAGCCTAAGGACTTCACTCCTTTGGCAGCACAACAGTGGCCGCCAGCCAACTGAATTGGCTGTCCAGAACAGCAGATATGCAAACACAAAGGCAGTAAAGAGTGATGGACATGAAGTTGAAAAATTTTCATTTTATTGCTTCCAAACATATTACAAAGTACATCAAATGTACATAAATACAAAGGGAGGTCCAAAAATGTACAATCACAAAGGCTACGATGGCGGCGGAAGCCTTTGGTTATCACGAGGCTCCCCTATGAGGCTGTCTTTACGCTGCGTCGACCGACTTGATAAATTGATGAGATCAACGGGGAAGTCGGGATCGACCAATCGCACAATGCGCCTACTGATGTTGACCCCTTCCAACAGCCACGCGAGCATCATACCCTCAACCTCGTGGGGGCGGATGCAGAGACTCAAGTCATTCTCCAAGGTTGCCATCGGCCCAGCAAGTTGATCAATACGCGCTTTGGCTCGTTCGGTCTTTTCTTTCAAACGGGCAACCTCAGTCTTTAAATTCCCATTCTCCGCTTCAACACCCGCCAAAACAGTTTCAAGGGCAACAGTCTCCTCACAGTATTCCGCCCCCAAAGCCGCCAACTTAGCATCTAGCCAAGCGATCTCCGCCTCCCTGTCGGAGATCACTCGGTCTTACTTGTCCATCACCTTGATAATGGCGGCAACCACCTTCGACTTCTGTACAAAAGACAAACGAAAAACAAGTTAGAAATCCTGAAAGGAGAAAGTATACATAATGTATCGCGATAAATTATACCTCCCAGACTCTCCTCGTGGGCCTCTCAGGCCTGGCCTCCAGACCTGGCTCAGGAGGCGGTGGCCCGGAAGCGGGGCCCTCGTGAGCAGAGCTGGCAGCAGCCTCCTCTAGAATCTCATCTAAGAGCCCCTCACAAGCATCATCCGCAGCGACAGCAGGCTCCCCGGCTACAACCTCCGCAGCAGCTGCCGAAGGATCAAGATCCACTACTGGCTCCTCAGCAGGTGTCCGCATAATTGGAGAGCCCACAGATGGCTCCTGCGCCTCTGTTGGTGGCTCATAGGCTGGCTCCGCAAAGGTTTACGTTTGCACCACTTGAGGAACCGCCTGCAGCGCGGGCTGTGCCAAGATAACACTTTCTCCTTTGGCCTCCGGCAAGTCTTCAAAAGATTTCTCCAATTCGGTGGTACTGCCAGGGCCGCTGCAGATCCCGGCCGCAATATAATTGGGACTCGATGATGATGAGGAAGGCATCTCCAATACCATCCTTTTAGGCCGCAGACCGATAAAGTCATTGTCTGTGGGGCGGGGGCAGATAAGCAGGCCCCTAGAGTCCTCCGACCGCACCATCATCGCCTGTGGCCTGAGCTTTTGAACTGGGGAAGGCAGTCCCCAGTTTACCTTCTTGGTCTCTACCCTACAGACTATGAAATCCCATTTAAAGTCCAAAATGTGGTCCTTGACCAATTTGGTCAACCCTCTAAAGACGCTGTCTCTGCCACAGACGGCGTCCCAATGTACACATCCGGCACTCGTCCCAAATCCTTCCCAAGGGGCCATGTCTCTACCACACTCACAAAAAAGAACTGGTTCTTCCAGTTCTTGAGTGAATCATAAATGGCCGTATTTATCTTAAGGCCAGGACGGGGGACAAGGAAAATCCATTTACCTCCCTGATTTATTTTAAAGAGTCCCTTCACCATGGACATTGTCAACCTCTTAGAATGTTTGCGAAGAAAAATACAAAGGGTGCAAATGTACCGTACGACGTTGGCATGAAGCTGGGCAACGGGGACTCATAGGGCTTGTAGGATCGACTGCAAGTCGTTCGGCAGAGGAAGACGAAGACTGCTCATCAGGTGGGCCTCGTATATCGTCACGTGCCCTGCTGGTGGAGAGAAGGCCCTGTCGTCCTTACCCGGGACCCTCCACGCAATATCCTTGGGAATATTGAACTCGACGCACAATACTTTCACATCACTCTCTCGAAGAACAAAGGAGATGTCGGCGACAGAGGTTGATGCCATGACTGACAGAGAGACTAGGGTTTCTTTGAGGAACGAGAGAAGGTTGAAGACCAAGAAGGAAAAGTAAGGAGGCATGAGAGAATATTCAAAATGAGGAGGGAAACTTAAATGGCAAGGTGTGAAACGCCTTAAACCGCCTCAAAAAGGACGCCATCATTCCTGCCATGTGTCGCCTCCATAATTGGCCCTTTAAAAAGCAAATCCTCTAACGCATTAATGGTCAGGATATCGGCCCAACCAAGAGAAGACGCATGTCTACTTTTGACCTGACAAGCTGGCTAATGGCCACGCGTCAATCACGACTCACAGAAAGTTCTCCGAATTCTGACCAAAGACGGTCAACAGTTCCGGTCAACTTTTTTCTCCGGAACTGATCAAAGACGGTCAATAGCTCCAATCAACTTTCTCCTCCAGAACTGACCAAAGACGGTCAACAGTTTCGGTCAACTTTCTCCTCCGGGACTGACCAAAGACGGTCAATAGTTTCGGTCAACTTTCTTCTCTGGGACCGAAACTGACCAAAGACGGTCAACAGCTCCGGTCAACTTTCCTCTCCGCCTTTCATTAAGTCCTCCGGGATCCTCAAACAACAAAGGGCAGTGAGGGGCATCCCATCATGAACATGCTGGAGGCCAAAATTTTGGCCACCGGCATGGGGGGCTAGTGATGGGTATGCTATGGCTGGGTAGGTCCACGGTCAAAGAAGACCCAAATAGCTTGTTAGATGGTCAACTCAAATAATAGCCCAACATGAGGCGAAGGCCCAAATCCTGAAAGGCCCAAAATGGTTAACGTCAGCGTTGACCGTCGAGACGCCAACAGACGGCCAACTCGTGTACAGACAGTTAATTCGAGCATTGACCGGAAGTACTGTAACACCGGCATGGGGGGCTAGTGATGGGTATGCTATGGCTGGGTAGGTC
>JAODPA010108814.1:0-18395 GCA_025585075.1 Nepenthes mirabilis
GTAAAAAGATATCTTTTCATATTAAAAAGATACAATAGTGAACTTCTTAAAAAATGAATCTATAAATAGAGTATGAGAGACTTCACCTTTTAATTCATGTATAAAATTTTCATCATCTTGAGAACGATCATCGTATATTATTTATTCTACTATAAATTTTTCTTAAAAATGTTAATAAAAATCAAATAAGTCAAGATACATATCAATCTTTAATTTCTAACATTCTTGTGACTTCCATGGAGGCCAATTGGTGTGGAGTTTAAAGCTGAGGGGGATGTTCTATTCTTACTCTGTAGCCCGAAGGTTCAGTGCTGTTTCTATGAAGCCAAAGGTTGCACTCCAAAAACATCTCCTTACACTGATTTTAGTTATCACTACCAACAACAAGAGACGAACGGCATGACACCTAGTCAGAGACTGCATGGGCCGTGATGATGTTTGTGACCGCGACACTCAGGAAAGTAAAAAGCCATAAACTTGCATCCCTAAACTAAATATATATACATTTCCTTGAACTCGTTCAGGAAGCTGCAAAAGTATCTTACAGTGTGTCATTCACACAATAATAACAATCTCAAAAACTGCTTTGTGCTAACCACCACTATCAACTTTTGAAGCATGCAGCAAGGGTGTGTTCTGGGAAGACGATTCGAGATCACCAGTTTTCAAGTCCTCTCGCATCTCTTCTGTTGCTTTCCCCCACATTACCGTGTAGAAACCAAACGTTATCACCGTTGCTCCGACAATGCTGCAAGTGGCTTGCCAACTTAGAAGGATGTTTTCAAAATCAAACCATTCCATACCACATCAGCATGCAGTTGACTTTGAAAGATTAGACTACTCTACTGACCGATAAGATTATGGATAGTTGGAACAAGCAGCAATAACACCATTCATGGCTATAGGCTTCTAATATCATCGGGCATAATAATATTCAAATGTATATGATCTTAACTCGTAAATTCAAGATCACAATGAAGTAAACTGTTATCTCTTAAGCGCTATGGATACAAATAAGAGGAAAGAGAAATGATACCTCCCAAGATGGGGGGTGTCCCCAAGGAATATCATTCCCATGGTTGCGGCAATTGCAATGGATAATGGCTTGAACATTGCTACATAAACTGGGCCTTTCCTACGCAGGACCCATGCATGCACAGAATTCCCCAGAAATGATCCAAGAAGTCCCTAATTAGAGAGAGAGAGAGAGAGAGAGAGAGAGAGCACGATGATTTTGCATTGGAGGTGACAAAGCTCTCCTCTTATCAATTTCTTGCGTCAAGGTTTCGAAAAAAATATATAACAGTTGAACCAAGTCATTGGTATTTCAGAGAGCAACAGAGATTCACTAACTATTCCTTTCAGGAAAAAAAAAAAAAACCAAAGTTGGATAATCATTGCTCGTTGTTTTACTTCTGAAATAACAATGTGGTTACTAAAGTTTGAAAACAAAAGACACACAAAACACGCATGCGACTCGAACAAATAAAAAAATAACATGATTAGTTATAGATATATACTTACTAGCCAAAACAATTTTGACCAAGGTTCTAGAAGAAATTAGTTCCGGGAGCTTGGGGGATGGGGTTGAATAAATAGATTAAACTTGTTGATGTGCTTGCTTTGCCTCTACCTTGTCATCTAAAATCTTTGTCGTCAAAATTGAAGATGCTCCATCTTTTTCTTAAAAAATAAAATTTTTAAGAAATTTTTATCAATACATAAATTAGAAGTAATAAAGACGATTTGAGTCTTTTATGCATAATTTATCTTGTATCTGTATATCTAATAGAATTCATTTTATCTATGGAATCAAGTATCTATGTGCTTACAGAATATAATATAGCAGCCAAAGAAATGTCAAGTTTTAATCTCCAAACACTTGCTTCAGTTTCAGCCACAAAGGCTATGAGTGCTGATATAATGGCTCCAAAAAGGCTGTTGAAGAACACTACTAAAAATTCTGCTGGGTACTCCTTGATAATCTGTGCCTGATTTCACCAACAATGAAACTTTAGATAAGGGCCACAGAAGATAAACCTTAAAGCCGCAAGCCTTATTTCAGGCACGTTTCACATGCCAGAGATAAGGATGCATAGTGATATTTGTATGTGGAAATAGCATGCCTCTTCAAGTAATGGGGCAAGGACATGTATATAAAGAAAGCCTGGCAGACATGTAAAGAAAACCAATAACAGAGACCATAAAGAAGAAAAAAAGAGAAGGCGAACCTTATGGAAGAACCTTATATTTATTCTATATATTGTTGTACAAATGCTCATTGTCTAGTTAGTTGAAACTATTTGATAAACTTAATGCAGCTATGATACCTGTACAATGTACCATATAGGAGTAAGAATGTACTCGGAAGCAAGCAGAAGGCCACCCACAACCCAACTGGATTTTGATGTGGATAAAAAGTCATGGAAGGACATGGAATTTTTCGTTGAGCTGAATGTGATTGCAGGCCCCTTGTACAGAATCACTAACAATGCACCTGCTATGGAGACAACTGTGCCCAAGATTTTGGCCTGACTGCTTGATGTTCTCCAAGCAAGTTTTTCCATCCTGAAACAACATATATGTTCGAAGTGTAAATGATACAGAAGTTAGGGTGTAAGGACTCAGAAGCATAGTTCTTGTAGTACAAATACCCTCGAGTACCCACATTAGATAGTACTTGAAAGAAACACATATTGAGAAAACAGTTTTTAGACTGACAAACACTTAGAGGGGGATGAATGATGATTGTTTGCAGAAGTATAAAATAAAGCTTCACAACTTCAATATATGTAAAGAATTGCGCATCTAGATGCTTAAATACAAATAATCACTATTCACATGCATGTAAGATAAAGTAAAATGTGAAAATAGAGAAAACATAATACTTTGGTGACGAGGAAAAACTTTTAAACAATTTGTTCATAGAAAAAACCTACCAAACTTTGAAACATCAACTAAAAATCCACTAAATAAAAAAAATCAACTACCAAGCTAGACCCTCCTAGCCGACTAATCTCAAACATGTGACTACCCAAGACCCTCCTTAAATTTACAAATCTACAATTACCCAAACACCTTATGATCTTTTCAAGTGGATATCCAATTGAGTGAACTCTTCCAATAAAAACATGCCTCAGATCTATAAATGAGTTACACATCGACACTCCTTATTTATAGGCTAACAAAGGTAAATTTTAAAATTAGAATGACTGAATTTTCAAGACAATGAGGCACACTTAAATCTCAAACAAAGAAGAAGATTTCTCAAAAAATTAGTGGTTTTGTCAAATCTCAGGGTTACACACTTAAGTTACCCAAAGAATGCCCTATTGGGATTTTGGGTCACTCCCGTGTAGGAAGCATTGTTCGCCGCGAGCGCGTGGCGATGTAGCTGAAGTGGAACAAAGGCCAGAGTGGTTTCACTTTGCCGAAATGAAAGAAAATCCGGAGTGGAATTCCGGAGAGGTTCATAAGGCCGAGGATGGCAGTTTATGACTGAGGACATTATCTAAAGGTCAAGGACTCTAAGTGACAGCCGAGGATACTAACTTGAGGCCGAGGATATTGACTAACGGCCGAAATCTCTGATTAAGGGCCGAGGACTTTGGTTGAAGGCCGAAGGCATTGAGTGATGGCCGAGGACATGGGTTAACAGCCAAGGACATGAGCTAACGGCCGAGAACATGAGTTAATGGCCGAGGACTTTAGTCAACGCCTGGGGACACTAACCGAAAAAGTTGGTGACCTGTAAAGTCTGCGCAAACAGCTTTTCTGAAAAGAAAGTTGACTTTCAGAACTGGCAATTGATTCGCAAAGCAGGTCAACTACTCCCGACATTGGAAGGCGTCTTGCAAAGTTGATGGCAGGCTTTGTAGTGCATGCCGCTATATTGCAGAAACAGAAAGTCGCCTGGAGCACATGTGTATATATGTGAGTGTGTGCTGAATTGAGTGAAGCATGGAGAACAACATGTAAGCAGTGAAGTGATGAAGAGAAAAACAATGAGAGAATATAAGAAGTAGCCTTTTTTACTCTTATATTTTGCTCTTACTCTGTCATCAATTCTCCAAGGGCTTGTGTAATCAGGATTTTTTAACCAACATTTATATAGTGAAATTGTTTGGACTAAGTGTCCCGTGATTTTTTCCTTTTATTTAAAAGAAGGTTTCCATGTAAAATTGTGTGTTCCAATTCTTTCCTATCTCTTTGTTATGTGCGTGTGCACTTATCATCTTTGTCCTAATGGTTTCCCGGATTGGTCGGCATTCCCTTCCCAAACATGCCCCCCGATGCCCTTTTTTTTTTATATTGTGATAATATTAAGATATGTTTTCTTATCGAATGATATAATTGATATTAGCCGATTTTTAAAATATCAATTGACACAACTTTGTCAATTACGATTTTTAGAAATTATTTTTTATTTAATATAGCCAATATCGATAAGTATTGTCTGATATTATATAACTATGACCGATATTTTCATCCATAATTCAGATCTATCATGTACACTTAAGACTGAAGGAGGTTTATTCATTTACAAGCAAGAATGAAATCTTGAGTCAAAGTAGTTCCAATAATGGATAGTGGGCATGAACTGCATCCCGTTTGAGCGAACATCTCGCGATTGACCTGCGATTCACTTTTGAAAGTTTGTAGCTTGAATTGTTGTCTTACAGTTAACTTATAGCTCACTTTTGAAAATTTTATTATATAAATTTCATTACATGTAGGCCACTTAAACTGTTATCTCGTAGCTAACTTGCAACTCGCCTATAAAAATTTCACTACACACAAGCCGCTTAATTGGCTAGCCTGCACATGCTTCTACACCTATTTAGATGAAGCCATTATCCAACTTCTATTTAGCATCAACACACAACGCTTAAGTCATTATTTAGTTTCTACCTGGCAATCAAACACAAAGTAGCTCAAACTATTATCAAGTTCTTATCTAGTATTTAAACATAAAAAATAATAAAATAAAATAATAGACTGAATTTATAATTTAATATCATAAAATTTAACTGCACTAAAGATAGACCTAACATATATATCACTTAACACTTCAAATCAGATGGAAAAATCAACAAGATTGGAAAATAAATTACTCAAAGACATCTCATGGTACACAAACTCATACCAGAGTTGAGTTAGAGTGATATTGAGTGAGTAGATTCACATGTGGAAAGGAAAGGGGTTACTGGTAATGCAGCAAAAGGCTCGATGGGCCTTCTAATGCCGTAGGGGAGGGGTGGTGGTGGGGTTGAGCTGAGAGTCATTGGATAAGCATCGAGATTGACGTTTCGTCCAAAATGATATAAACACAGTTGGCCCTCTCCTGCTCACAAGGTCCGCAGCTAGCCACAGATTTGTGTAAGATTCCCAGTGGATCAAAAAGATATTGATATGTACAGCTTTGACTGAGAACAATAATGCATATAACAATTTTACGGGAGAAAATAACAAAAATTATGCTCTCTATAAATGGCAAGCTGTCAAGTAACAAAGATAGGAGATAAAGGGAAGAAGAAAAAGAGGGGAGAACCTCAAAATGACTGCGAAAATGAAAGTGAAAGCTGGAATTAGGTTGCTCAGAGCTGAAGCAAGTGTAGGAGAACTGTACTGGATACCTTTGTACCCCAACATCAGAGCTGAACTCCTGCATCCCAAAGAATAAGAAAGGTATAAACAGCAATAACAATAATCAAAACTGACTGATGATCTCAGAACGACGGAAGCAGCATCGCAGTCGAGTATGGCCGATCGTGCAGTAACAAACAAATAAGATAAGTAGAACCTTTACCCCAAAAAAGATTAGCAAAAGATCAGTAGACCGATTTCTAGGTATTTTTTTTTCAAGATAAATAGTAAACTGTGCCGGATCAAATAATTGGTGTAAAGTGTTCAATTTCATACCCGATCAGTCCGAGAAGGAAAAGTTTGCTAAGGATACAAAAACTCAAGGGAGGAAGGACTGTTTTTCTGCAGAAAAAAACCATGGAAATCGATCTTAGGAAATAATTCATATAATTTTATCGAAGAATGTGAGAGAGAGAGAGAGAGAGAGCGCGCGCGGGGGAATAGGTACCGGTAAAGGAAAGTGGAAGGGAGGAGCACAAAAGCAGCGATCGCGTAAGAGTAGACAATGAAAACATAGTGGCTCATGCCTCTCATGGTGGCAGCTTTGAACAGTGTATTTAAGCCGACGTTGGTGCATTCCATCGCCACCATCACTGTGACTGGCAACACATCCTTGAACCAGTACCTCCCTTCCATCGTCCCTCTCTTTGTCTCTCTCCCCCTCTCCTTTGAGCTTAGTTGACAGAAAGCGGAACTGGACTGTTGGCGATGGGAATGGTGGTGGGCAAAAGAGGATTCATTGATTGGACGAGTGGGGGATTGCTTTTCGAAGAACCAAACCAACTTTTGAAGGAGAAATTGGCGTTATCATTCCGTGTCGCATGGCATGAGCATGGATGCCACATTTCATTTCATACTCCCCCGCCTTATTACGTGTTCATTATTTGAATACGTTTCTGATCCGTTACTTCCCTTTCAATTATGTTGACAAATTAACGGTGACTAATAGTATTTATATATTTGATTATATTACAATTTGATGGGTAGGCACATAGCAGGCAGACCCAATAAAAAAAGTGACTCAAAGTATAGAAAAATACAGATGCGCATTAGACGATCAACGCTAGCGTTGACCACATGAAGCGTAAACCATGTGGCAAATGTGCTCCCCCAAGACGGTTAACATTTTTGTTGACCGGAAGCACTATAACAGCAAGCTGCGAAAAGATAAAAAATCTAATATGGGTCAGGCCCAATTTGGCTGACGTTTTCGTACACAATAAGTAACGGTCATTTTTCTTAATTTCACGCCTTTATTGAAGCCAGTTTTCTCTAAAGAAGGCATCAACAAATTCAACGCCCTTCCCATAAAAAAGGCGCCAGATTCTCTCTTTCTGCCTACAATGGACCCTAACGGTAACAAAAGCACAGAATGAAGGTAAATAATTTGGAGACCCGTTATTCGCTAAGAAAGGAAACGATTCCATCAAATTGCACCAGTCAAGCCTCCCTGCCGAAAAAGGCCGCCCAACACGAGGCAGGGATCACGCCTCTTGGCCAAGGAAGGTCGCCCTCCTCACCGTTTATTAACCCCACAGAGTTTCCACTCTAGAGGGACACGAACACAGAAGCGAACAAAAGACGACACAGTGCTATTACGGAAAAATCCTTAAGCACATTAACGTTCGTTCCTAAGCAAGCAATTGTTTACTTCGATTATCCCACTCTACGCCTTTGGATTCCAGAGACTTCGACCACTCCCTAAGATCCGTCCTTTTAAGCTTCCACGCATTCAGGACATAGCTTTCCGCATGTTCCCTGTGAACGTTGAGTTGGGAAACCACACCCTCGACAAGTCGTGGGAACGTCTCTTACATCTAAAGGCCAACACTCCCACCAACTTAATCTTGCTCCCTATCTCAATTTACATTTTAATTCACCTTCTTGAAGTTTGAAGGCTTGTTGCTAACTTGAGCGTTTGAGTATTTTTGGTGGGACCATATCCTACAGATACCTGACCTCTTATTTACTGTAGTGGTGTGTAGAGTCTAGATTCGGTGAACGGAGTCAGATCCAAATGATCAAGCGAATCTGAATCTGTTCGAAGTCGGATCCAGGTACGCAACATTGGCGCCGTCTGTGTGAAGCGCTTACAAGAAGCCAGTTACGTTTCTGAGAAGCTCTTTCCTACCTATACCCTCATCAAAATGGTGAACACAAGGGCGCAAGCGAACGAGCCAGCCCGATATGTGGCCTCACCAAACCAGGACCACATCATTGGCACCGTGGTCAACGGAGTAGTCGATGGAATTCCAGCCTCTTTCTTCCAAAACCTAGCGGAGCATATGCACAACACGGATAAGATGCTTCAGATACTCTGCTCTCGCCAAGAGCAAGCACAGTTGGGGGTTGCACTGGCATCCAGACGAGGAGGCCAGAAAAAGAAAGCTCCGGCCTAAAGGCTTGGAAGGCTAACCAACGTTCCCGCATTGGAGTCCTCACATGCCCAAAGTCGACTAAGGCGTGAGGAGCGGGGAACCAACACTACCCCAGAGGAAAGTCCGGAACGAAGGAACCCCAAATACTCCCGAGTAAAATCTAGGCCCCAGGCTCAGGAGGGAGCCTCCCGAGCCCTAGATTTGTCGGTGATAGTAGCCGCGGGCTGTTGGACAAGCCAGGGAGATAACAGAGTTGAGGACATATCTCAACTCTAAAAGATCTGCTAATATCATTCCAGCAGATCCAAGGCTGGAGAAGATATGGAACCGCGTCTTCAAAGACGATAAGCGCGCAGCCAATATCAATAGATCTCCCTTCACAGCGGAGATCCTAAACCATCCTATGTCGGTGAAGTTTAAAATGCCAGCCCGTGACTCTTACGATGGGAGTGCTGATCCTGTTGATCATCTCGCTCACTTTCGTACCCATCTGGGTCTACAATGGTTGGAGGACACAGCCATGTGTCGCTGCTTCCCGCTTACCTTAAAAGGGGACGCGTGCATCTGGTTCTATCATCTCCCCTCGGACTCAATCCGAAGTTTTCAGGAGCTTACGGGATCTCTTCTTGTCCCAATATGCCTCCAGCCGTAGTGAGGAAAAGCAGCCATGGCATCTGTCGTACATCAAGCAAAAGCATGAGGAGAACCTACGGAGGTTCCTGAATCACTTGGTGGGAGAGGCTAGACGAATCCTCCGACTCACGGAGGAAATGAAACTAGACAGTTTCATCTCAGTGCTGGCACATGGAGAATTCTTTAGGCACCTGGCACATAAGATCCTGCAGACATTTTGAGAAGCGGAATCTATCACTAAGGCCTACGCGGCAGCGGAAGAGACCAATGAGGCTAAACGACCCGACCGGCCCGAACAACCTCGTTCTTTCCCACCTGAAGGAAAGAGAAAACACAATGGTGGTGATCACTCCCACTGAAAGCACACAGGATCGGACCGCTAGAGCGCAAGGATTACGGGCCCATTAGCCTAACACCCTTAAATGACACGCGCTCGAACGTCCTCATGTAGATCGGAGGGAGAAGTTCCTTAAGTGGCCAAAACCACTTAAGAAGGCGAAGGAAAAAAATTCAGTCAAGTACTGCGATTTTTATCGATCTCCTAGGCACTCCATAGAGGACTGCAAGACCCTTCAGCGGGAGATTGAGGAATTGATTGGAAGGGGCCATCTCACCAGGTTCGTTAAGGGCCTTGGTCAGAACTCTGGTACTACGGGCAGATAAGGATCAGGGTCTTCCCCTCCACGAAACGTGTTACGACAGGAGTGGTCAATATGATCACCACCTGAATAATCAAGAACCCGGCAAACAGCAAGGATCAGCAAACAGGGAGGAAGAAGCAACGCACTATTGACATCGTCATCAGTTTTAGTGATAGCGACCTGGCACATGTAGTTTCCCGCATGCAGACCCCCTTGTTGTATCTACACTCATTTTTGACGGTAGTATCGACTACTAGATGAAATGAGTATTCATTGACAATGAAAGTTCTCGCGATTTGCTTTATCTCGATATATGTTTTAAATTTGGTTTAAAAAAGAGTCAATTAAAATCTGCAGAATGCCCATTATACGGTCTTGACAACGAGCCAGTGCCCGTTTAACGGACGATCCGATTAGAAGTCACCCTAGGAACGTACCTGAAAACGGTAAGTCGTATACTTACCTTTTTGGTAGTCGACTTGTCCTCTGTATATAACACAATACTGGGCCGGCCATGCCTAATAGCTTTTGGGAGCGTCACTTCAATACCACACCTCAAAATAAAATTTCTAACGCTATACGGTGTGGGCAAAGTATCAGGTGACCAAGTCACTGGACGGACATGTTATGTAACGTCTCCGGCGCATCCGCATGTAGATATTGCCCGCTTTGGCCCGGGAGAACTTCGCGGCATCTCTAAGCCTATAGGCCGCAGCCTGGGAGAGTTTCACGGCATCTCCAAGCCTACAGAGCTCACGATTTTATTCCTGGCAGACGGCCTTAGCCGCCTCCAAAATGCGTCTCCCAGAGTGGCGCAACGGTGGCACAGCGTGGCGAGATATTGTCCTCTTTGACTTGGGGAACTTCACGACGTCCCAAGCCAAACACAGGCCTTAAGGTTTTCTCTTGGCAAACCCCCCACAGGCTCCCAGAACGCGTCTCCTAGAGTGGCGCAGCGGCGGCACAGCGTGGCGAGATATTTTCTCTTTGACCTGGGAACTTCACGACGTCCCAAGCCAAACACAGGCCTCAAGGTTTTCTCCTGGCGAACCCCCCACAGGCTCCCAGAACGCGTCTATAAGGAGGGAGGTGTCCATGCCCTTATAAGGACACTTCATTTCCCTCTCCCAATCCAATATGGGACCTTACAGTCCACCCCCTTGGGGACCCAGCGTCCCCTTATAATCATCATTCCAACAAACATTTATAGCTTCTAAGCCCAATGCCCCAAGGACGTCACAATTCTCGAGGAATCCTCAACAAATCGCTTAACAGACTTAAGCCGACCCCAGAGATTGCGCATCTACTGTAAGGTCCCACATTGGATTGGGGGAGGGGAACGAAGTGTCCTTATAAGGGCATGGACACCTCCCTCCTTGTAGACGCGTCCAAGGAGCCTGTGGGGGGTTTTCCAGAAGAAAACCTTGAGGCCTGTGTTTGGCTTGGGATGCCGTGAAGTTTCCCAGGCCAAAGAGGATAATGTCTAGCCACGCTGTGCCGCCGCTGCGCCACTCTGCGAGACGCGTTTTGGAGGCGGCTGAGGCCGTTTGCCAGGAACAAAACCGTGAGGCCTGTCGGATTGGAGATGCCGTGAAACTCTCCCAGGTTGCGGCCTGTAGGATTGGAGACGCCGCAAAATTCTTCCGGGCCAAAGCGGACAATATCTACATGCAGATGTGCCGGGAACGTTACATGCTACATGTCCCAAATTGCTCCTAATGACAGCACCAGAGTGGTAGGAAAACTTGACCATCGAGACAAAATGACCCTGCAGCAAGCGCAGTTCGGTGAGACAACCAACCTAGTCCCACTGAATCTGGAAGATTCAGGAAAGTGCATATGGATTAGCGGCTCACTCATCGGTGCGCTGCACGAAGAACTAATCACATTCCTGTGACGGAACAATGACATCTTTGCATGGACTCTCGCAAACATGCCTGGGATTTCGACCCGAGTAATTGTACACAAATTGGGCCTCGACTCGAATCGAAAACCAGTCAGGCAAAAGCGGAGAAATCATTCGGTAGAAAAGTTGGTCACCATTCGGGAGAAAGTAAAGAAACTGCTGGACGCCGGATTCATCAGAGAGGTCTAATACATCGATTGGCTCTCCAACGTAGTCTTGGTAAAGAAGAGTAGCAGGAAGTGGAGAATGTGCATCGATTTCACCGACATTAATAAAGCCTACCCAAAGGACATTTTTCCTTTACCCAGGATTGACTTGCTGGTGGACTCGACGTCCGGACATGAGCTGTTGAGTTTCATGGATGCCTATCCGATTATAACCAAATCCGGATGAGTTCGGAGGATGAAGAGCATACCTCATTTATGACAGACTAGGGGACTTACTGCTATAAGGTGATACCCTTTGGACTGAAGAACGCAAGAGCCACCTACCAGCGGCTGGTAAATAAAATATTTGAGAAATAGATCGGTCGCAATATGGAAGTCTATGTTGACAACATGCTCGTCAAGAGCAGAATCACAGGCGACCATATTCATGACCTGGCAGAGTCTTTTGGGGTGCTCCGTGAGCATCAAGTAAAACTGAATCCAGTTAAGTTCGTCTTCAGGGTAGCCTCGGAAAAATTCCTGGGTTTTATCATCTTCCAACGACGGATCGAGGCAAACTCAGAGAAAATCAAGGCTCTCGCAGACATAGTTCCCCCACGAAGCATCAAGGATGTCCAGCGATTGACTGGACGATTGGCAGCCTTGTCCCGCTTTCTAACGAAGTCTGGTGACAAGTATCAGCTATTCTTTAAGGCTCTAAAGGGAACAAAATCAAACGGGTTCTATTGGACGACAGATTACTAGGCGGCCTTCCATGATTTGAAGGAATATCTGGCTAGCTTGTTGTTACTAACGTCGCTAAAGGTCGGAGAAGAGTTGTACATCTACTTGGTGGTGTCAGAGGTGTCCCTCAGCTTCGTCATCGTACGCCAGGACTCTAATACCCAACGGCCGATCTACTACGTGAGCAAAATATTGACCGACCCAGAGACGCGCTACCCATGTACAGAAAAGTTGGCCTTAGCTCTCATATTCTCCACACGAAAACTAAGGCCCTACTTTCAGGTACACCGCATCATAGTTCTCATCGACCAACATCTAAAGAGTATTCTCCAGAAACCTGATGTTTCTAGACGGTTGGTAAAGTAGGCTATCGATTTGGGTGAGTTCGACATCGAGTTTCGACTCAAGCCAGCCATAATGGCACAGGCTTTGGCCGACTTTATTGTCGAGACCACAACCCCGATTCTTAAAGAGGAACCTTCAGGGAACACGGAACAGCACATGGAGGCTCCAGAATGGGTACTCCACGTAGACAGATCATTTACAGACACAGGCAGTGGAGCGGGGGTGGTCCTCATAATCCTTGACGGGTTTGAGGTAAAATACTCCCTTAAACTTGACTTCCCGGCCATCAACAATGTTACCAAATACGAAGTTCTGCTAGTTGGGTTAAGATTAGCAAAAGAGTGCTTAGCCAAGCGATTGGATGTTTACAGTTACTCCGAGCTAATCGTCAACTAGGTTAATGGGAATTTCGAGGCAAGTAATCCACACATGGCCAAATACCTGACCAGGGCAAGGGAGGCTACTTGCAACTTCGATGAGCTAACCCTGGTCCATGTTCTCAGAACTGAAAATTGGAAGGTCGATCAGTTGGTATGAGCGACGGCGGCTGAAAATCCAGAACAATACTCGAGGAATATGAGGGAGGTCCTGAACGCTCCTAGTATAGAGAGATAGGAGGCAATGTAGATTTCTAGGACGAAAAACTGGATGACACCCTACCTGAGATATCTAGCAGACGAAATATTGTCAGAAGATATAGAAGAGGCCAAGCGGATAAGGAGAACGGCCGGCTGATACACTATAGTCGACAGGTGGTTGTATTGCCACGGCTACTCTACTCCGTACCTCCGTTTAGGTGGACTATGTCTTGAACAAAGTGCACATTGGGATTTGCAGTTCGCACATCGGTGGCAAAAACCTAACATTCAAGATCATGCGGCAAGGCTATTATTGGCCATCGATGAAAAAGGATGCACTTGAGTTTGTAAAGAGGTGCGAAAGCTGCCAACTTTACGGCAACCTTCGCCACTAGCCATCCGCCGTACTGAAATCTCTCAGGCGCCATGGTCCTTCGCGTAATGGGGGCTCGACATTCTTGACCCATTTTCCATTGCAATCGGGTAAAGAAAGTTCATCATCGCAGACATCGACTACTTTACAAAGTGGGTCGAGGCTGTCTCACTGGCTAAGATCACAGAACACAACGCACTTGAGTTTGTTCGCTAGAATATCATTAGCAGATTTAGTGTTCCAGAAGTCATTGTGACTGACAATAGGACTCAATTCTCAAAAAAATACTTCACCAAGTATTGCACCAACCTTGGGATTAGGCTGGTCCACACTTCGGTGGCATACTCCCAAGCGAATGGATAGGTGAAGGTCGCAGACCGAACGCTACTCCACAGGCTTAAGACTAAGGTGGAAGACGCAGGGGGCTCCTAGATAGATGAGCTCGCATCAGTCATTTGGTCTTATCGGACAACTCCAAAGGAACCAACACGTGAGACACCCTTCGGCTTCTGCTAAGGGACTGAAGTGGTGATCCCGGTCAAAATCGGACTTCCAAGTCTTAGGATAGAATCTTTTGACCCGCAAGGTAACTTCTAGAAGATCCGGAAACACCTAGACTTGCTAAAAGAAGCCCGCGATGTCACCAGAATGCGGACCGTGGCCTATCAATATCGAATCGCCCCGCTACTACAACTAGAAGGTGGAAGCATGGTAGTTCGATGTCGAAGACTTGGTCTTGCGGAGCATCAAGGCCACGGAAAAGGTGGTCGTCCGGAATAAGATCTCCCCGAATTGGGAAGGACCTTTTCTAGTCTTCATCGTCCTATGAAACGGGGCATTCAAGTTCTGGAACCAGGGCAGAAAGTTGATCCCACGGACATGGAACGCAGTCCACCTCAAACGCCACTTCCAACAAGTACCCAGGTAGGTATTCTGCATAATTGTATGTGATCATTTGTGTGCACGATTCAATTAGTAAAACAAGTGTTTCCCTTAGCATGTTATGTTTCTTTGGTGTGTATATATGTATGTGGTTCTTATTGCAGGTTCAAAACAACTTAGGCTGCTCCTAAGTCGGGAGGGTCTTCACCGTCTCATTTCTAAACTCTGGCCATCCAGGTGGCCCATGAGTGGTCATATATAAACCCTGGTTATTCAGGCGGTCCATGAGCGGTCGTATCTAAACCTTGATCATCCAAGTAGCCCACTAACGGTCAAAAAATCTTAGGGGGCCAATACAATACACGCGACAACCTCCTTCACAAGGAGACAGTGTGATCAGTCAACGATGATCGACCGGAGCAGAACGCTCGACCAAAGCGGGCCGCTCAAGTCTGCACCTGGGCAGCGCCCTCAAACTTTACTTACAGGAGAATACTAAGCCGACTTAATACAAGTGACGGCCTAGAAAATGCATCCAAGGACTCCACTTCTTTGAAAATGCGCAAAAATAAGGTGGGCGGCTTCACAGGAGTCCTGCCCAGTTGGCCGTCAAGAATAGCAAAGTAACAAAGTACAAAAAGCAGCTGTAAAAAGTAAGAACGTGTGACATGCACAAAGCTATTCGTATTATTGTTTAATGGTAAAGTATATAATTAAACCAAAAAAAAAAAAAAACAATCACCAAAAACTACGGAGGTGGCAGTGTCCCCTGTCTGTCCCGAGGCTCTCCCACGAGACTGTCGCGACGCTGCACTGACCGGTTTGACAAATTGATGAGATCAACAGGAAAGTCAGGGTCAACCAGCCGCACAATATACTGACTAATATTGATACCTTTCCACAATCGTGATAGCATCATGTCCGCAACCTCGTAAGGACGAATGCGGAGGCTTAGGTCGTTCTCCAGGGTAGCCATTTGCCTTGCAAGATAATCGAGGCGCCCCTTAACATGCTTGTTTTCCTCCTTCAGATGAGCAACCTCTACTTTTAGGCTCATGTTCTCCGCCTTCATACCCGGGAGGATGGACTCCAGGGCAGCCGCGCCCTCTCGATACTCCGCCCCCAGAGCCTCCAGCTTAGAGTCAAGCCAGGCGATCTCCATGTCCCTATTGGAGAACACTATGTCTCTCTACCTAAGCGCCTTAACAACTGCACTCAAGACCTTATCAGCCTACACACAAAAAAAAGGGTTAGAAAAGGCAAACCAAAAGACAAAGCGGGTAACAGAATTTATACCACCCAAATTCGTCATGTTGGCCTATCTGGCCTGGCACCCAGATCCGGAGCCAAAAGCGGTGAGCAAGGAATGGGACCCACGTCGGTAGGGCTGGCGGCGACCTCAGCCAAGAACTTCACCAACAGCTCCTCTGGAGTATCCTCCGTCCTGGCTGACTCCTGGGGAGCAGTGGAGGGCTCCAAAATCACCTCCTGGCTCAGTCGGAATTTCCACAGCAGGTGATCCAACGGACTGCTCTTGCGGCCCAAGCGCTCCGATAGATGGATCTAGAGTCAACCCCGATGGTGCAAGCTGTGCGAAAACAACGCCGCTGCTCGCCCTGGCATTCAACCTGGTTTTGTAAGCCTTAAAAGCCAACTCCACTTCAATCTCGAAAGCGGCACCTACACCCGCAAAACGCTCGGTGGAGAGATAGTTTGGGCTAGAGGACGACGAAGAAGGTGCCACCGAGGCTGCCCTCTTTTGCCTTGGATTGGGAGGACTGGCATCAGACGGGCGAGGACCTATGATAAAGCCCTTTTTCCTCTTTTTTCTTTGCAAAACCTCCGGTGAGGGGATTTTGAGTTTCTGGACGGGAAACAGAGGCCCCCACTTGGCCTACTTGGCCTCAACACGGGAGACCAAGTGGTCTCGCCGGAAGTCTTCAAGGTTATCCTCGATGAGCTTAACCAGCCAAGACAGGGACGCTGTCTCATCTTTTGAAAGTGCCCCCGTATACATATTAGGCACCCGGCCCCATTTCCTGGGCAAGGGCCAGGAGTTACCCACGCTAATAAAGAAGAACCGGTTCTTCCAATTTTTTAGGGAGTTGTATATGACGGTGCTTATCTTGAGACCGCCGCGGGGAATAAAGAAATCCACTCTGCTCCCTGATTAAGCTTGAAGAGCCCCCTAACCATCGACATCGTCAACGGCCTCGACTGTTGAAGGAGAAAAATACAGAGGGAACACAAATATCTGATGGCATTGACATGGAATTGAGCAATAGGGACCTGAAGCGCCCGAAAAATCGACATTAACTCGTCGGGGATGGGAAGGCGGAACCCACTCTTCAAATGGGCTTCATATATGGTCACGAAGCCCATTGGTGGCAGAAAAGCCCTGTCGTCCTTCGCAAGAACATGGAAGGCAATCTCCTGTGGGATATTGTACTCCATGTACAATACCTTCATGTCATTTTCTTTCAGGACGGAGGCAATTTTGGCGACGGAGGCCATGGTCAGAATTAGGGTTTTCTTCTTTTCTACGAGATAATGAAGACGAAGAAATAAAGGAAGGCGCAGGAAATTCGAAGTAAAACAAGCAGATGATTTAAAAGCCTGTATGAATACAAAAACAGCCTCGAAAGCATGCGCTATCATTACCGCTGCGTGTCGTTTTCTCAAAAAGGGGCTATCAAATCAGATCATTCTGCTCATTAAATACCGGGATCTTGAGCATATCGCACGAAGACACGTGGCACGCTTTTCTGACAGGATGGCTAATGGCCAATGCTTCCTTCTCCAAGTTTCTCAAAAATTTTCCAAAAACGGTAAACAAATCCGGTCAACATTTTGGAAGTATTCGAGACTCCTCTTTAGACGGGCAATGATTTCGTCAGCATCAGCAAAAAATAAGTGCATCCCATCATGAATATGTCGGAGGCCAGAATCCAAACCACTGGCATGGAAGGTTAGTGATGGGTAGGCTCATAGTAGGTAGGCCCAATAAGAAAAATGGCCCAAATTTTAGAAAAGCCCAAATGCGCATTAGACTATTAATATTAGTGTTGACCGCATGGAGCGCCAATCAGGCGGCCAACATGCTCCCTCAAGACGGTCAACATTCTTATTGACCGGAAGCACTGCAGTAGCAGGCCGAGAAAAGATAAAAAACCTAATATGGGCCAGGCCTTATTTGGCGGACGTTTCCATACACGATAAGCAACAGCCATTTTTTCCTGATTTCACGCCTTCTTTGAAGCCAATCTCCTCTAAAGAAGGTATCAACAGATTCAACATATTTTTTATGAGGAATGTGTCAGATTCTCTCTTTTTGTCTATAATGGACCATAACAGTAGCAAAAGCATAGAAGAAAGGCAAATAATTTGGAGATCCATTACCTGCTCAGAAAGAAAACGATCCCATCAGATTACACCAGTCAAGCTTTTCTGCTCAAGGAGGCCGCCTAATACAAGGCAGGGATCATGCCTTCTTGGTCAATGAAGGTCGCCCTCCCCACAGTCTATATAACCACACAGAGTCTCCATTCTAGAGGGACACGAACATAGAAGCGAACAAAAGACGACACAATGCTACTACGAAAAAATCCTTAAGCATACTAATGTTCGTTCCTTAGCAAGCAATTGCTTACTTCGATAGTCCCACTCTAAGCCTTCAGATTCCAGAGACTTCGTCCACTCCCCGAGATCCGTCCTTTTAAGCTTCCACGCTTTTAGGATATAGCTTCCCGCTTGTTACCTATGAACGTTGAGTTGGAAAACCACACTCTCGACGAATCACGGGAACGTCTCTTACATCTAAATGCCAACACTCCCTCCAATCTTAACTTCGCTCCCTATCTCAATTTACGTTTTAATTCACCTTCTTGAAGTTCAAAGGTTTGTTGCTAACTTGAGCGTCGAAATATTTTCGGTTGGATAACACCTCGCCAACACTTAACTTTTTATTTATTGTAGTGGTGTGTAGGATCTAGACTCGGTAAACGGAGCTGGATCCAAATCATTAAGTGAATCCGAATCTGTTCGAAAATGGATTCAGGTACGCATCACAATTATTTAAAAAAAGTATAATTTTTTTTATTTTAATCTTTAAATCTTTTTTTTT
>JAODPA010108814.1:18475-49119 GCA_025585075.1 Nepenthes mirabilis
ATATTTTCATTTTCTTTCAGTCCAAAATCCAAACCGATATTCGGACGATAACGCGGACGCACCTCGGGTGCCATCCCGACTGATCCAAATGTCATTTCAAATTTTATAATATCTAATTAATTTTTTCACCACGCCTAAGATACCCAAAATCACAATTGATATTAAATTAACCCAAACAAAATCCGGGATATTACAAAGTTCGGGCAGAAGAGAAGGGGAAGAATACGAAGAGAAGAGAGCGCACACGAGAGAAATTAGCGAAAGAGAAGAAGGAGAAGAGAGAGGGACCGAGAGAGAGGGACCGAGTAGAAATTTGGGAAATATCCTTCTTCCCTTTTCCATTACCCACTTAGCATATATGTGGAATAAGAACATATAACTGCACGAACACCCACTCGGAAAACAACTAACAGAGCACATCAATACTAACATAACAGTATAACAAAAATAAAATAAAAACTAATATGTATATAATATGTGTGTGAAAGGTGAACCAATTATTTAATGGAAGGTCTAGACATAATCGCAAAATTGTGGAGGTGACTGAATAGCTCGGGTACTTTTCCCTTGGTTCGACTAAGAAGCGATGGTGACGATAGTGTCTGGCAATGAGACCCGTAACAGTTCGGTACTGTGCTGAAAATTGCCGCCCATCTTTAGATGGTGTATTAACAAGTACGTAACATTTTCGTTCCCATCAAAACAACCTTGTCCTCAAGGTTAAACGAAGAAAATGATTTATGACGTGATATATTGTTGTAGGATCGCTCATAACTTTACAGAACCAGTACTGTTAGCTTAGTTGCCAAACATCTTCTTGCCCTCTCAACAAATTCTCGCACTTCATCATACTTTTCTCGACGAACTAACAGAATAGCCCTGAAGAATGTACCATTACTACTTCCATCAGCATTAGCATAAATATCTCCCAAAACACGAATCTGTGTTTCATCACCATCTTCAAGGCAGGAAACATATTCTGCCATCTGATCATATATGTTTGAAACCTCCTTATAGTTGGTTTCATATCACATTAGGCTATTATAGGTAACTGTGGATTGTTGAACTCCTCGTTCAGCCATAAGTGAAAAGAACTTACGAGCCTTTTCACAGTTCCCAGCCTTCCCGTGCATATAAATCATCATGTGGAAACAGCTTCCGGTCTGGCTTCAGGGGTGATTTCTCATCTTTTATCAAATCCTCAAAAACTGCTTCAGCTTCTTTGAACTTGTTTGACTCAACAGATATCTTAAGAATTATTTGATATGTCAGTGCAGAAGGTTCAGGACCAGAAGTCTGCATTCTTCGAAAGACTGCCTTGGCTTTATTGTACTGCCTTCCTCTTCCATACGCCTCCATGAGAGCAGTGTGGGACCCCACACTTGGTACATACCCATTCCTATTCATGTAGCTTAAGACTCTCTCAGCCTTGATAAAGTCACTTTGCTTCCCATAAGCCGTAATAAGCATCAGGAAATCCATTTCACTGAAATTCCACCAATGCGGAGTCCTCAGCCATTCAAGAATCATTGCAGGGAAGATCCTCAAAGAACGGAGAACGGATTTCAGCGTCAGGATGACATTATCTAGGGGCTGCTTCCAGTTTGTGATGGCAAGGAAGAAGCAAGGAGTAACAATGCCCAGACTCTCATATCTCAGAATTTCCCGTCTAAAAGCCTGCAATCCTCTTGAGGGGTTCAGCATATTCCGTATCTTCCTCATGACGCAACCAGTATAGCAACAGCAAGGCATTATGAAAGAATATGCCATCAAGTCATGACAGGCTTATGCAAAAGTCAAGTATTGTCCATTTGTCATAATAGCAATTCATGCAATTGTGCCGCTAGGGAAGAAGCAAGCCTTGGTACATAGACAAAGTGCAGGAAACCAACTAAGTAAATATGGCTGCCATTCTAGCCGAAACTTTTCATTCTCTGTCTTCAATACTGCAGCATTGTTCTCAATTTGCTCAGGTTGCTGGGTCACAACCCGACCCTTTCTAAACTGGTGTACAAGGTCTCGCCCCATTGCAGGTAAGTATAGAGAGCTGCTATCATGGCAACAATATACCAACATAGAAGACCTCCTGAGAGCATTCCTGAGCTCCTTCTTTGAAGATCCTAGGCAGTTCTTCAAATCATTAATTTAAAGAATTGAAGTAACACCGCCAGGTTGGAAAGTCAGCTCTTCGATTTCTTTCTCCATGAGCTGAAATCGCCATCTCAAAAACCGGTCATGTTTCTCCTTTGTTCCAGAGTGTTCTGGAAGAGTTCTTTATTCCCAAACAAACCAAACATGTTGTAGCAAACAGGATGACCTGCCCGATCCTTGCCATTCAATGGTACAGCAGAGGACAGATCGGTGCCAACACTAGCAACCTCTCTGATGTTATCCTTGGCAGCCGCTAATGCAACACCACCCAAACCTGTCAACGATGCTTTCAGCCAAGAGTTTGCAGCTGTACATGGGCAACTGCCACATCTGTGGGCTGCTGGTGGTACTTATCCTTTACCCATCAATTTATCTAATTCCTCCATCAGTTGCTCAATTTTGGAATCATAAGTCGACAACTCAATAACTCCAACAATTGTGGAAACTGCCGGATGTTTCATTGCTGTCTGCTTGATTTGAACAGCCCTAAAGTTGAGCAGTTTGGGCCTTGTAAGATGGTTGGGTAGTGAATTAGGGCCCAGGATGGGTCTACCCAATTGTGTCCCACATTTGTCCCTCTATAGAGGAATTGATTTTGCTACTATGAGCTGGAAGGTGTCGTGGTGAAGTTCCAATAGAGAGTTACTTTTAGTAGAAGCAACACTTAGTGCCATCGTCTGCCCAGAGCCATTTGCAGTGGCTATCATACATGAGAACTGTAAGGTTGGTTGGAACTTCCCAGACACAATGGAAGATGCCGAAATGAAAGATTTGACTGCTGAGCTTTGCATAGGCTGTGTAATTCCAGTCCTTGTTCCAGACACACTAATAGGAGGCGATGAAGATGTCTGTAAGCTTGGCACAACTTGAAAAACAGGACGAGCAACAGATGGCATCTGAGGAAGGGACGGTCCAGATACGAAATAAGTTGCAATGTTTGGCTCAACTTTAACAGTTGCCTGAGGAATGTTACCAGCAAATATGGTTGTTTCATTCATCATAGATCCATGAACTGGAGATAAAAAAGTTGGAGGCCCTGAACCTTCAATAGAAGGACCCGGTGCTCTGGGTTTCTGCTTTTCAGAATTGTCTAGTTCTTGAACTGGTTGTATAGGAGCAGGAGCATGAGTTTTTGTTAAGTCGTCTTCAGCAATTATCGATGCGTTGGGAGCACCCAATACTGAAGGCAGCAAGCGCACATCCTGCAGCTCAGGAAGTGATGCAAAACCCGATTCTAGAAACGAATTCGTTGGGGATTCATTGTCGTTGGATTCAGCCTTTGCAATTAGAACAAGAAGCTGACCACATTCCCTGTCTGAGACCAGATCTGCCGGATTCAAGTTCACCATCGACAGATCGCGCGGAAGGCTGTGAGGAGAAGAGAAAGTTTGCAGAGTTGTGGCAGTATGTGGCTTAGCGATTTGGGAGTCAGGAGTTGCAGTTGAAGGTGACAGGAACGAAGGTATGGAAGCAACGGTGGTTCGATGGATTGTTTCTCGACACGAGACAAGGATCGGGAAATTTCAGTAAGGAATTTCGGAATTTGCTCAATGATGGAAGCATGAGAGACGTTACCTAATGCGTGTTGTGGTACGGTCGTCTGCATCTCGTGAAACTCCTTCGACATTGAGGGTAAGCTAGGTCTTCGTTCAATGTTGTGGAGTGATTGGCTGAGCTCAGTGATGGACGACTAGATTTGCACTGTAGTGTAAACCGTGGTGGACATGGTGGCGCCAAATCTGTCGATAACTTGTCAGAGGTCCTTCATCGTGTCGGCAAGCTCAGCGATGACCGCTTCGAGTGCATCGAGAGCTCATTCTTTGATCTCCTCTACTTTAGTCTCAATAAGAGTATCAAATGATGCGTGCTCCATGACCGCGTGTTGAGGATCGACGACGAAGTGTGAGGGAAGGGGAGTTTGAGTAGAGGAGAAGGAGAAGAATACAGAGAGAAGAGAGCACGCGCAAGGGAAATTAGGGAAAGAGAGGAAGGAGAAGGGGAACCGAGAGAGAGGGACCAAGAGAGAGAGAGGGAGAGTAGAAATTTGGAAAATATCCTTCTTCCCTTTTCCATTATCCACTCAGCATATATGTGGAATAAGAAAATATAACCGTAGGAACAGCTACCCGGAAAACAATAAACAAAGCTTGTGAATACTAACATAACAGCATACGGAAATAAAGAAAAACTAATATGTGTATAATATGTGTGTGAAATGTGAACTAATTATTTAATAGAAGGTCTAAACAAAATCATGAAATCGTCGAGGTGGCTGAATAGCTTGGGTACTTTTCCCCTGGTTCGACTGAGTAACGACGGTGTCGATAGTGTCTGGTAATGAGACCCGTAACAGTTCGGTACTGTGCTGAAGATGCCGTCCATCTTTGGAGTACGTAACAAAGGCACAAATGTAGTGTTAAATTGAAGAAGGCAAGCATATACTGAACCGTCCAGTTACGCAGTGTGTTTGAGGCCTTCGCTCCACGGCAACGGCAACTAACGCCTGCTCATATAACATGCGGCAAGGTACAAAACAGAGGCGGCAGTGATGCCAGAACTGTTGAAATGGATGGCTTACCAAGAAGCACGCCAGGCATGCCAAGATTTCTCAGATACGCTGTTTGCTTTGCAAGAGAGGGGTCTTCTCGCATGAAGGGGACTCCAACTTAGTGATGGCATTCTCCTTGTCTTTGGCTTGCCCCCATATAACTCCATAAAATCCAGCAACAATTGCAGCCGCTCCGATCACACTGCACACACATTTACGCTGTATTTAGCACAGGAAATATAACATGCGTTTGACAAAAATAAAAGGACTTCTATGGATATACTCTTCTGTCTTTCTTTTGATTTTGATATAATTGTCTTTGTACATATGAATGTCATAAACTTCCGGTAAAAGGTGGCTCTTGTATGCCCTCTGCATACCCCACACACACACAATTTAACTGTTGGGAAATGTCAAGCCAAACTTCCTCCACAGAATAGAGAATTAATATTTACCCAGATCAATTACCACACCATTTGTTTGAATTTTTGAGGAAATAAAATAAGAACACACATAACAATAATAATCACGGATAAAGTGTCCTAAGCAATGACTAGACTGATAAAAAATAGAACATGATTCGAAGCCCAAACAATTGATGAAAATCTTCTTCTCTTCTCTCTTTTCTCTCAAAATGATGCTCAAATGTTTATTTGAAATCTCGCACTTAACGCCCTAAAAGCTGAGTAGAGCACTTACATTAGTGTCGGTGCATGAGAACCCGTAGTGCATCCATCAGGCACAAGTAGCACTGTAGGATCCTGCAAATGTGTATTTCATGTGCACATCAGGTGTAACTTCTTTTATCATCCCATGCCCATGCGCCATTCAGAAATGTATCAGGCGTGAATCCCACATTTTTTCATGCATGTGCACCCTTTCATACGTGTGTCATGCACCGTTCTGCCACTCACTAAAGAACTTGCATTGTGTGAAGTTCCATGCAACCAAAAGAACGTGGATATATAATGGGCATGAGACTTATAAGGGAATAACTCACCCCAATAAACTCTCTCATGACCTTATGGGGGCCATCATCGTCCTGGTAATATTTTATCATATTTTGATCTTTCCGCTTTATATCACGTCATCATTATGTGAGTTATTATAAAGATAAATCACGTTTTAATTGACACAAAATAACAACAAACTGCTTTTGCTTGAAACCAAGTTTACGAATGAACTTCTTCATCCATAGCGTTTCCTTACTAGTTTCAGTTACAGCTTTGATGGTAGATAGTGTAACACAATATTTACAACCTCGACTACCAAGATACAGATTTCATTGAAAACTAGATAAAATATTTTGAAGTAAAATTCTGAGAGTCAATGTTTCATGCTGTGTCAACATTGGTAAACCCATCCAAAAATGGCTGGTCTTTGCCAAGGCATACGTACACTATAAAAGTACCTCAAAGATACCTAAGACTCCATTTCACCATAGACCAATGTCTAGGATTTAAAATAAATTGGCTAACAGCTCCAACTGCGTAAGCAATATTTGGTATATACACATCATAGCGGACATCAGCCTACCATCCATTAAAGCATAAGGAGCTCTTCTCATCTCAACCTTCTTTTCCTCCGTAGAACGGCTTTGCCTTGTGCTCAACTTGAAGTTACCAGCAAGTGGAGTCCCAGATGATTTGGACTTTTCCATAATAAATCATTGAAAACCTTTCTCACATAACTTTCTTAAGACATCAATAACTTCTTCTCTTTTTGACTTTGGAAAATTTTTATGCCAAAAATTTGCTTCATTAGTCCCAAGTCTTCATGGCAAAAGACTTGCACAAATACTTCTTCAACTCACAAACCCAAGATGTGTTTCTCCTAATAATAAATATAACGTCAATATAGAGTAAGAAGATTACAAAGTCTCCTTTGGAGAATATTTGTACAATACAAACTTCTTGGAGTCTTTGGTTAGCCTTGCTCCACCATGGCCAACTCAATTTTCTAGTAACATTGCATAGGGGCTTGCTTAAGGCCATAGAGGCTCTTCTTCAACCGGCCCACCATATGCTCTTTCTCTTAATCTCAAATTATTCTAGTTGCTCCATATAAAGTTCCTCTTCTAGATTGTCATGGAGGAATATTGTTCACACATTAAGTTGCGTAACTTCAAGGTCTAAGCTTAAGGCCAATCCAAGAATAACTTGAATGGAAGACATTTTCATAACTGGAGAAAAGACCTCAAAATTAATGCCCTTTAGTTTATTAAAACCCTCTGGGACCAATCTTACCTTACATCTTGTTTGTGGATTATTCTCCTCAGACGTTAATCAAATGCCCACTTGTTCTTGAGTACCTTTTTGTCCTTAGGCAAATTCACAACTTCAAAGGTGTGATTCTCATGCAAATCCTTCATCTCGTTTGGTATGATGTCCACCCATTGCTTATGATCATTCTCCTTTGCTCCTTCAAAAAATTCAAACTCCTTACCATTAGTAAATAACACATACTCATATACTGATACATGTGTGAAGGGATTCCAATAACTCATGGATCGTGAGAGTAGAATTATCGGTGTAGAATCAAGGACATCACTTTGAGCATCATCATAAGAATTGTCATGGACATCATCTATCTTATCAAAGGTAGGAATATCATGGTATCCGCCTTCTTGGCCTTGTCAATTTCTTCAATGCTTTCATCATCAACAAATGTAACATCACTTGATGTTAGAAGCATCTCCATTGGAATATAAAACCAGTAGCTAAATTCAACTTGTCCATAGGAGAGAAAGATGCATTGTCGTGTTTTCATGGTAAGCTTTAACTTCTCATCCTTTAACATAGAAAATGACTTACATTTGAACACGCGCAAGTGGTAATAGGATACCTCATTATGGAACTACACCGTGTTTGGACTTTCACCAATCAAGGAAACATTGGGCAAAAGGTTAATCATGTGAATCACAACATCAAAAATGGACTGGGCAGTTTCACCTCCATAAGAATACATCAAACTCTCTCGATTAATGTTAGGTTCATCTTATTGGCTACACCATCCAACTGCAATGTTATTGGTGGGGACTTTTGGTGCTAGATGCCCTGCCAACTACAATATGCATCAAATAATCTAAGATACTCTCATCTATTATTATTGCGAATACACTTTAATTTATTTTCCATTCGTGTTTCAATCATGATATAAAATTTCTTAAAGATAGTAAAAGTTTGACCCTTCATCTTTAAGGGATACATTCAAAATTTCATAGAACAATCACCGATAAAGGTAATGAAATAAAATGTATTGTCGAGAGTTTTTACCTTCAATGAACTACATATGTCATTGTGTACAAGATTAAGAAAATCTGCCTTCTTCACAGATAAATTTCTGTTAAAGGAAACTCTCTTTTACTTTCCAGCAATACAATAAAGGCATGTCTTTAATTTTGCTTTCTTCAACTTCAAAAGAAGACAACTAAACCCCATTTTACCCATGTGACTTGAGTCTTCTATGTCATAGTTATGTGGACTCACTTCAGTTGGCTACGTTCACATCATTGTTGGAGACTGAAACTTGCAACACATATAAGCTATAAAACTTCCTCCATCGTGTTACCACTATAAAGCCTCTAGTGATCTTCCAAAATTCAGTCATATGTTTGAGACGCGTCGCATGTCCCTCGCTATCAACTTCGTGCCAACCTTAATGTCAAGCACATATCACCACAATGCATAATTCGTGACAAGCTATCATTACCCATCTTCACGACCTTAAAGTCACTAGGCGTCCACATTTTGCATGTGACACACCTAAGGCAATCGCTTTTCTTTCGAAAATTGCCGCTTAAACCCTTATATTGTGGCTATTTCTTGGAATTGCCTGGAAGAGTTCTGCTCAAGCGAAACCTTAAATGAACATCAAACAAAGAGCTCTATCAGCACTAAAACTGAAAAAACAACAATTGTAATGAGTGTAGAACACATAAGACAGTGATAGGAAAACACAGCACACAACTCGTGATCCAGTGTGAGATCATATGCAAAATGTGCAACACAAACCCAAAATACCTTTTTCAAAGGCCTCCACGTCTGCACTCCCATGGACACCAATAAATACCTCTGGCGCTATTCATTTACACCGCTACTCAAGTTCATACTCACTTAACTCGGAAGTTTTCTATGGGCTCAACAAGATCTCACTGTTCCTGTGTGCTTGCTCTGCCCAGTAGGATCTCCCAGTTTGCCATCTGTTAGCTCTAATATGTATCTGGACTAGATCATACTTTAACCTATGCTAGGAGATTTCAACTCCAACTGTCATTCTTGTGGATGCTTCTACATGAAAGACTAGTCCGCCAAAATGGCAAAGGTCAATAGAAGGAAAATACTAGATCTAGATGTATAAAGATTTCCAAGTACAGGATAACCCAGAAAAGAAATAAATCCCATCTTGTACAGGGCCTCACCCTTTGTCTCTTCCATGTATACCCACAAGATTATATAATCTAATCAATTTATTCCAAAGCTTCCATTATTTTTCCAACATCAAAGGAATTTCCTAGAAGTAAGTGACTGAAGCAATCATCTGTTGCTCTTAAATTACAAGTTAATTGAAGTGCTGGAACAAGCTGAGAAAATACTACATACCTTCCGAGATAAAGAGTATCCCTAAGAAAGACAAACCCCATGAATATTGCAATGGCAATCCCAAAGGGCTTGAACATGGCAACAAAGACAGGTCCCCTCTCTCGCAGGCACCATGTGATGATACCAGCTCGTAGGACAGTAACTGACACTGCCTGCACTCAAGGAAAAAATAATAAGCTGCCAACTATATGAATCACAAAAAAGCTGTGGGAGTAAATTTAAAAAATCTTGTTTTCTTATGTTATATTTGAGCCATTACTCTTTAACTTCCCATTTCCGTACTACAAGCAGTTTTGAATGCATCTCAGGAAAAGCTATTCTCAAATAAAAGCCTCTTGTAAATCTCTTGAAATCAGACATTCTCTACCTACATCATGTTTCAACAAAAAAATGTATATATATCAAGGAAAAAAAATATCATCTGTATTTTATTTAGAAGTAGATTCCCCAACACCATAAATGTCAATCTGAAATCTGTAGAGAAAGCTAGGACTAAATGAAGAGTGAGATCAACATCGTATATGCTTTAAACACCTCTGGCAAAAACAGTACACACCTCATAAATGTGAGCACCTATTAAGTTCAAACAACCACGAGCTCTTACATTCCATAAAAGGCCAGATTGGATGAGCGCAAGATTGCATCACAATGAGCACACTATGAAACATTATGACCAATAACTCATGGATTAGAATGCCCTTACTCCATACACAATGGCGATTATCTCTATTCTGTTGTGCAGCTTCCATGCACTTGTGTTCCTCTCCAGAATGAAGGAAAGGAAGGAAGATTGGATGGTCCCAAATAAGCTGTAGAAAAAGACTATGGTCACTTCGTCGGGGTATTCCTTAGTAGTAGCAGCCTATAAATAAATACAACAGAAATCAGTTACTTGGAACTTATATTAGCAAAGATAACTTGTTCAGATTGAAAGAACAAACACAATAGAAAACATAGGAGCGTCATTAAGTAATGAAATAGCTTTAGATCCTCACAATCAATTCTTCTTATAGATTGTAATTTGGCCAAAAGTGTAGCTCAGTTGCAAGAGCCTGAAAAGTTTGAATCTTCAAAAGGCCATGTAGAAGAATTTAATGGGGGCTTCTTACCTGCAAGATGTTCCATATTGACAATAGAAGAAACGTGACTGTTAAAAGAAGGCATCCTATGGGCCACTTTGATTGTTGAGAAAACAGCAGATGAGGAGAATCTGAAGATGTTTGCGCCATCAGTAAAGGGGGGCCTTTGTAAAGAGTCGCTACCAATGCCCCAGATATTGCTATAATGGTGCCCAAGGATTTAGCCTGACTGCTGATATTCCTTAAATCCAGCTTCTCCATCCTGCACATCAAATTATAACAAAAATCAGCATTGAGGCATACAAATTTAGAGCACAATATAGTTCAAAGGTTAAATTGAACCCAGGCAATGCATGGTTGCCTGAAATCAACTATGCAATGCAATGAAAATTGCAAGATAATGCTGTTTGGTTTCCCTATTCTTATGTAATAGTTGTTACAATATAGGTTATTATCATGTTCAATGGAATTTTCACTCGTTCCTTTGTGGCAACAATCATCGTTATATCAACTCATAATTGTGGTGCATTTTTGTTAATCTGCATTGAATAAAACAAGAGGGGGGAAAATTCCAGAAAAGTACAGACAATTGGAAAACCTCAGGTCTAGCCCTGACTTTAACTTCCTTCCTAGACTAATATCAGAAAACTAAAGACTTTGATATTACCAGTTTGATTTTTCTGATGACTAATTACTCTTTTCTGGAGGAACATGGGATCTTTGGAATATCAATGCTTTCAGCATTTTTCTGCTGTGGTTTGATACCTGGGGTCCAGTGAAAAGGTCTTTATTAGTAGCCAATATTGCACATGCTGAAAATGCTCCAGCAGATTGTCTATTCAGCAGGTTCCCAGCCATTGGGATATGCTGGGCTGTCTATGACTTCTAAAAAATGTAGCACAAAATGTAGGCCTGTTTTTGCTAAGATCATTGCACATTGAACTTTCGGACTGCAGAATTTTTTCTTATGGTGGCAGACTTCAAGGGATTAAACCTGTTCTTTTAACTCTACATCTGTTGGACAAGTGTCTTGTTCATTAGAAGCTTCTGATGTCTACTGATAGCTTGTACAAGAACTTTCTCCAGTGGGTAAATAATCTGAAGCTTCTTAGCATTCCATGGTCTTTGTTTGTCTTCCTGAAAAGAAAAGGGGACTAGGGTTGAAGCAGAATTTGGTCTCGAATGTCACTGCTCTAAATCAAAGAGCTGTGGCATATTTCTCGTAGAAGCTGATGCCTACAAATCTATTGGCTTCATTAGGCTTATCTGTAAGGGCAGGAATTTGGGAATAAGTTATACGAAGTTAGAGATCAGCCTGTGGCCTTCATGGGAGAGCAGCTAACAATGGCTGCAGCATTGTGCGGCTCTAAGCAGGTTTACTTTAAGCAAAACTTGATGCAGATTTTAGATCTTCAATTGCATCAGTTCAGCAGCACAATGTTGTTTTAGAGATATTATTCTCGAGTACTCCTTTCTTAGATGACCATTCATTGGAAACTTCCAGAACGGGATAGGCAGATGGATATGCAAATATTACAGCAATCTCAATTTTAATTGGTAGACAAATCACAATCTCATTAGCATCTTTTTTTTCTTTCTTTTTTTTTTTTTTCTGTGACCTATCTCTTGTTTTCTTTGGTCTATCTGACTAGTTGTCTTGGGTTTCAAAGGCCTTGTAGATGAGGTGAGAGAGTAAATTAGGATGTGATGATGTTGGAAGGAATCTTTGAGGGAACAGTAGCTTAAAGCTGTGCAATATACATTGTACTCATGTTGGTAGGATGACAATCATCCTTTTCAGTTGTTGTATTAATTAGTAAATGTGTCATAGCTTGTCAAAGGATGATTTAACTGGTAAATTCATAATGAAAGTCCTTTGTACTACTAACTTCCATTGGTGGTTGTAAAGGAACCAACCACTTGTAACTGTAGTATAGTGCGTCCAAATGGAAGAATGAAATCAAGAACAATTTTTCTTGTTCACCTCTCCTGCCATTCCGTTCTGGATTCTTGATTTATTTCATGTCCAACAAATGGTATCAGAGCTGACTTCTCCAGGGACTGTGAAAATACAAGCAAATCTTGTGAAGATGGCAACAAGCATTATTGCTCTTTCAGCACCTCCTTGTTTCCAAAAGAGAAAACTATCATTTCCAGGCTGAAAAATGGAGGACCTTTGTTGCGGACAACCGAGACGAAAATTTGCTTTGATTTGCCTTCCAAAATAAATTTGATTTTATTTCCATAACAATTTTGATTATTAATTAGATTTGATTTGATTTTTATTTAGTAAAAATTTGATTTTATTTTTCTTTGATTCTATTTTCCAATTAGGAGTTATTTGGTGGTGATTTTATTTTCAATTTTATTAGGCATCGGGTTCTTTATATAAGAACTCCTATTTCTATTGTTTAAGGAGATTGAAGAATATTTTTAGACATTGACTGCAATTGAGTATTGTGATTTATTTCCTCCCTCTCCCCCTTGGTTTCTTATTTTTCTTGTCTTTACCCCTCTAATATCTATTTCTTATCTCTGCCCCTCTTCAATCTCTCTTCCTACTTTCCTCTCCCTACATCAAATTGGTATCAGAGATTGTTGCGTTTAGTGGCTCTGGGCGCGTGAGAGATTGAGTGGCGAACAAATCTCTAAGCACGCGGACTGAAGAGCTGGAGCAACACAAAATGAATGGGAATGAGTAGGAAAGCGCAGGAACGGGGGGTGAACACTTGAGTTTACGTGGAAAACCCTTCGTGTGATGGAGGGTGAAAAACCACGGCGGTGGACTTGTAGTCCGAAGAATCTCACTATGAAGAGAAGGAAATACAACAATGGTGGCTTGGGAAACTTAGTCTCCCCAAGACGATTACAGCTTAATAAGTGTCCCTTCTCTGTTTTCTTCTCTCTCAGAGGGCTCTTGCTGGAGTTTGGTTATGAGAGTTCTGGGAGCCAAAAAGGAGGAGAGTTCTTCCGGTCGCTGGAGTCGAGTATTTATAGAGGACGTGATGCCGTAAGGAAGACGACACGTGGCGCCGACACGTCAGGGCTGTCTGCCACCATCGCTACCACTGTAGATGCGGCTGTGACAGGGACACCTGTCACCACCTGCAGATACGGCGCTCAGAGACGCATGGCCTGCAGGTACGGCGCGTCAGGAGCCGTTGCATGCGCTGAGTTGGCCTCTGGGTTATTTTGGTCTTTCTGATGGTCCCAGTCCTGAAGGGGTCTCGACGTCTGTCCGGGCGGCCGAGTAAGACGGAAACGAGCCGGTTGTTCAAATTTGTGCGGGTTCATGGGCCTTATGGGCCAACTTTTCTTCGTAACCCCCTGGGCCTGCTATTGCGACTTTAGGCCCAGGGTTCCAGGACCCATCACGAGCCCCCCATGTGAAGCGGTNCACATCCTCTCACTACCTTGACATTTGACACACCCTTATTACAATTGATACTTACTTTATCATTTTAATAGATTAGCGATACTAGTTTGCATAATTAGAACCATACAAAATTTCCAAAAAAAAAAAAATAAAAATTGGGATTGCCGCATTTACATTCGCATTATTTTCCATCATACCCTTAACCTAATCATAAATTCTAACCAGTTTGAAACTCTCAATCAATAGTTAGCTCAATTAATTTCCAGTCAACAACAATTATAAAATCACATAATTGCCATTCAAACTGACTTGGCGACAAATCATCAGACAAATTTAGATCTTGCAAATTAAATTGCCACTTTAGAACTAGGGCCTCACTTATCAAATGCTAAAAACTCTGATGCATCCCATAACAAGGCTCACCGACGAAGGAAAAACAGACAAACCTCTCGTAAACACGATCATAGACCCGGATTCTATGATCAAGAGCAGGATCTAAACAACCATCTCTTTAAAAATTATCAAACTGAACACCCCTACTTTTGTTAGCTACTTGGACCATCAAGTTTTCACTCAATTGGTCCAGGATATGGATCATTTCTTTGAATGATATGGCGTGTCAGAAAACAGGAGAGTTCAATTCGCTAGCCTTAAATTGATTGGAAATGCTCAATTATATTAGGAAAGTATTGAGCACCTCCTTATCAGGAGTCAGGCCACCCCTGTTCGGAGTTGGGTCGAAAAGAAACGACGCCTTCAAGAGAAGTATTTACCCCGCTCCTACAGTAGCCACTTACTCGACCTGTGGAATACCCTTCGATAGGGTAATTGGTCCATAACTGAGTATGTGACTCAATTTGATTATTTTTGCATAAGATGTCATATCATTGAGGATGAGACCATGACATTGAATAGGTTCCGACAAGGTCTACACAAGGAGTTTAGGAGAGAACTTAGTCCTCCGTGGAGTCACAACTTTGGACCACGCGTATAATTTGGTCCAAGATTTTAAATAAGTCACTAGGACATCCTATCGTCAACCCACATTACACACTCCTGCCCCCAATTCTAAGTCCGTCTTAGAAACCCCTACTTCAAACGTTGCCCCTACAAGGGAAGCCCGAGGAAAGAATGTTGAAACCCTGAAAAGACATTCTCAGTTACAGTGCTTTAACTATAAAGGTTTTGGGCATATTTCTTCCAAATGTCCGAGTAATGCTTAATTAATTGATGAACAAAATGGAATAAATGAGGAACCCATTAAAGAACAAGTCTATGAACCCAAGTTAGAGGAGTTTGATGACTTGAATGATAATGACCTTGATACATTTATGAGTTGCATTTGGCCTACTTCCTCTAGTCTCGATTCCAGTTCTTCCTCCCATGATACACCATTTTTGGGTGTTATGCGATGCACATTGACACAATTCAAAAAGGCTGATGATCGCCGTCGTCTCACTATTTTTCACACTTACATCAAAGTGAATTAGAAGACCTGCAAGATTATCGTGGATAGCGATAGTTGCATCAATGCGGTCACCGCCCACAGTATTTCTCATTTGGTATTAAAGGCGGTCCCACACCCTAATCCATACAGTGTCTCTTGAATTGACACGTCTTCTATATCCGTTAAAGAATGTTATCTTGTATTTATTCAATTTTTAGAGTACAAAGATCACATTTAGTGTAACATTATATAAATGGACGTGGGTCATGTCATTCTTGGACGCCTTTGGCTCTACGACTTGAATGTAACAATCCAAAGTCATTCTAATTCCTATTCTTTTGTTCACAAAGGCAAGAAAATTCACATCCATCATTTACCCTCAAAACCAATGACTCTCAATGGAATTAGAATGACTCTCAATGGGTCATTTACCCTCACATCCATCCTATATCCGTTAAAGAATGTTATCTTGTATTTATTCAATTTTTAGAGTACAAAGATCACATTTAGTGTAACATTATATAAATGGACGTGGGTCATGTTATTCTTAGACGCCTTTGGCTCTACGACTTGAATGTAACAATCCAAAGTCATTCTAATTCCTATTCTTTTGTTCACAAAGGCAAGAAAATTCACATCCATCATTTACCCTCAAAACCAATGACTCTCAATGGAACAAAACCTGTGGCATAGACAAAAGGATTATATATTATTAGTCTCACAGCATGTGATCGTATAGCCATCATCGAGCCTATTGTATTTGCTAATATTGTTCTCGGAGCCTTATTAGGCCGTATCTCGATGTCCCAACACGTTCGTACATCCATAATAGCCAAAACATTTGCACCATTTCTTCATGACTTACACATCGAGATTAATACATATTTGAAAACAATTCATACCTCATGTTAATTTCACACTGTGTATAAAATTCATGTTGCCTTTTATATTGGAGATTCTGTTATAGTTTGGATCATACCACAACGGTGTCTATATAGGCCAGTTTCTATATTGCATACTTGTAGTGCTAGTCCATTTAAGATTTTATAGCGGTTCAGGTCAACTGTATATATTATTGATATTTTATCTCCTTTTGACACTACCTTCTATGTTAATAATATTCTCGATTTTCATCCCTCAGTTGATCCCTTTGTCGTGCCCCCCGACGCACCACATATTGCATGTCGACCTATTTCTATACACCTCTCCACCCTCCTAGCACACAATGATAAAATTGATACTATTTTAGATAAGCAGCTTATATCTCCCAGAAATGAAACAGTTCAACGCTTTCTTGTCAAATAAATTGGCCAAATAGAGCCCGAGACTGCTTGGATTGCTTGCGAGACACGCCACCAATTTGACCCCGGTATATTGCACCTCTATCAAAGTCCGCAGAATTGCACATCTCAAGGCCCAAATCGTTCCTTCAGGCAACATTGGTGGTTTAGTTCGATTTCGGCTCCACTCCCACGTGTCTTTCAACATTGATGGCCGCTTGCACCGTTACTCGGCTTGCGCATGGAAAGTTCACTACAGAAGTTTTAACTCGACGGGGTCGAGTTCCAACCATTTGGGGAGAATTGATGTGGACATCCGAGACAAAAATTTGCTTTGATTTGCCTTCCAAATTAGATTTGATTTTATTTCCATAGCAACTTTGATTATTAATTTGATTTGATTTGATTTTTATTTAGTAGAGATTTGATTTTATTTCTCGTTGATTCTATTTTCCAATTAGGAGTTATTTGGTGGTGATTTTATTTTCAATTTTATTAGGCATCGGGTTCTCTATATAAAAACCCCTACTTCTATTATTTTAGGCGATTGACAAATATTTTGAGATATTGATTGCAATTGAGTATTGTGACTTCTTTCCTCCCTTTCTCCATTGGTTTCTTCTCTTTCTTGTCTCTACCCCTCTAATCTCTATTTCTTGTCTCTACTCGTCTCCGGTCTCTCTTCCCTACTTTCCCCTCCCTACATCAACCTTCTTCATGGCCTACGATTTACAGGAGACAGATGAAAAATGGTATGATCAAACACTAAAATCCCCACATTCCAACAGATCAAGGCTCATACTGATGCCTACACTAAAATTTTTCCAAGCACCCTCTTTGGTAGACAGCTGTGGTTGACTACATTTTTCCAATGATAACTGGTACAACAGCAAGGGAGTGAAAGAGTTGGAACAGTAAAACTCTTAACTCTCAAGTGAGAATTCGAAATGTTGAAAATGAAAGAAAATGAGGCTGTCAAAGATTATTTAGCAACGTTGATGGAATTGGTAAATAAAAGGAGGCTACTTGGTAATGATTTCCAGGACTACAAAGCAGTAGAAAAATGCTAATCAGATTACCACAAAAATAGAAGCCAAGATTTCTACTATTGAAGAATCATGTGATTTGAAGACGCTCACTGTTTATGAGCTGCCCAACAAGCTTCAAACTCAAGAGCAAAGAACTTCCATGAGATCAGAAGATGTCACAGAAGGTGCTTTCCAAGCTAAACAAATATAAAAGCAAATTTTCCACAAAGAAAGAAAGGAACCAAACTTTGACAAGGCAGGGAAAGAAAATTCATTACAGAAAAGATGAGAAGCATTGAGGAAAAGAAATTCCCAAATTGTAGAATTTGCAGGAGAAACAGTCATCTTGAAAAATACTGTTGGTATAAAGGAAAGCCTCAATTTCAGTGTAAATTTTGTAAAAAATTTGGGCACATTGAGAATTTATGCAAAGCAAAACAAGCATAACCACAACATGCCGTCGTGTTGAGATTCAAAACACACACACCACAGCGCAGCGGATTAAACCAAAGTCTCCAATCAAATATCAACCATCATTCTCTCTCGGTTGAAAACAAGGAGCAAAATATATAACTAAGCACACAAATTGCACAACAAGATTCAACGGGAAAAACCTTTCTCAACCAAAGAAAAAATTATGGGATAATCTCCAAATAATATCTATTAAAAATATTTGGCTACAAATAACCTCTTGTAAAGCCTTTTACAACAATTCATGTGAATAACTGATTGAATATAATCCCAACATACTTAGCATCTCACAATAGTAAAATACAATAAGAAAATGAGCAACTAATAGGTAATACGTCTTGCAAATAAAGCTAAAACAACATAACCAAGCTTGGCAAAAAGAGAAACTTGAATCGGACCTCAATCAGATATCAAAAATCTTTCCCTTCTCTCTTTCTCTTCCCTCTATTCCTTTTGTGCAAAAATTCTCTCAAATTATACTTTAAAATCATATCATGGATATTTATACCTATACAGCAACTTAAACGGCTATCTTATGACATGCTTGTAGTTTGGCACTAAAAATCCTCCTAAACTTGGCGCTTAAACCTTCATCTCGCAGTCTTCTCACAAATTCTCCAAGATTTTCACTCAAGGAAAAATCGTGTAAGCCTTGTGCAAAATTCCTTAACAGCATCGAACTGACAAATCACAAATCCAATGGGCATAAGACTCATAAGGGGATGATCTAAAACCTAACCAACTTTCCCTCACGACCTTGTGGGGAAGCATCACCTCTTCGGCGAGCATCCATCATCTCTTACTAGCTAAAAACTTCCTCTCCATGGGGTCTCAGCGTCGGACTCCACAAACTTGTACAACATCCTTTTCCTCTTCATCAATATACCCAAAGTACTACCATTCCCCTTTGATGCCTTCACCTTTTAGGGTTGTTCTTCTTTGCTCTCCACCTCGATCTTCCCTCGCCACCTTGACCAAGTTTCCTATTGGTCATCTTGGCATTACTTTTGGCAACCAGAACTTCCATCAAATACCAACTTGAATGCATGCTTTCCCTTGCCACAACTAAGAAACCTTTGGTGAGCTTCTATTACCCTATGGCCAACGTCATACAAAAACCCTCTTCATCAAACTTGCCTATTAAAACATAGGACTGTAGCTATGAGTGTTACAGATGGTCTAATGTGAGGAATGAAAATGGTTGTAATTGGTAAATGCCTCTTTTCCTCCTGAAGTTGTTGGAATTATTTGTAATAAAATATTGACCACAATTGAAAAGGTCTTACCGATAAAATTTCCATTATCTGTGATCTAGGCATAGGAAGCAATCTATTTTATAATTGTTCTCATTACCCCTCGTGGGAGCATTCATAGCACAAGACTTAACTACTAAAGCTATGTTACATACACATCACTAATAAATTACAGGATCAAATTCAACTTCACATCCAAAGCATACCACACACTCCTCAACACGAGTTCCGTCCCATTGTTGGTCCACAATCAAACGTCCACAATACCAACTATTCTCAACAGACCATCGTTCCCCATCTTTAATATCCAATAGTCCCCAAATATATAGGAGGTAAAGATGGATTTCTTCAATGCTGCATGGAGCGAGGATCGTTTGTCCATCACCTAACTTGTCTATTGGCCCGTAAAACTTTGCGTCTCCATCGTGTCAACAACTAAAAGGTCTACGTAGATAGAAACAGAGGCCTGATCATTGTCATTATAATCTCTCCTCTTTTATCGGTCATTACCACTCTCCTTCTCTTGCTTCCTCTTAATACAATCCTGCTCCATAAAAACCTTCTTGTCACAATAATAGCATTCGATGTCCTTGAGCTTGGATCAATTGTGGCTCTTTTTTGACCTGTTGCCTCTCTTTGTAGATCAACCATGCTCAAGATCGCTAGTTGTGGCCAAAGCACTTGGCACCCCCAAAACTCTGCGTCTTCATCGCGCCAACAACTAGGAGGTCTCCGTAGGTAACGATAGAGGTCCGATCATTACTATCATGATCCCTCATCTCTTGTCGATCGTTACCATCTTGCCCTTGCTTTCACTTAAAGCAATATCACTTCATATGGCTCATCTTACCACAACGATAGCATTCGATATCTTTGAATTTGGACCAATTGCCACTCCTTTTTGGCTTTTCGCCTCTATCCGTAGATCTCCCATGCCCAAGACCACCAGTTGTGGCCAAGGCACTCGGCTTTCTTGAAAATTTATCACTTCTCTCTGCCAAGACTCATTTAAAAGGAAGCAATGATATCATCAAGGCTAAGCATGTCCTTCGGGAACAGCAATGTTGTCATTATATGATAGTATGAGCACAGCAACGAAGCCAACACCTTGTCCTCCTCCTTGATATGCTCACTAAGCGTGGACCATTACATCACAATATTATTAAACTCATCCAAGTGTTTTTCAAAGCTTCCCCTTCAAACAGCCAGAGACTATAAAAGTTTTTCATCATATACAACTTCATTGTCAAGGAATTGGACTTGTATCGACCCTCAAGCTTTATATAGGCCTCTACTGGATCCAATAAACCAATAATATTCGAAAGAATGTTATCCATAAAAAATAACTTTATCGTACAATTGACCAAGTCCCTTATGTCTTTCCACTCCTCACCCCTCAATTTTTTAGTTTATCCTCAATATTCCTTAGTACTTTAACCTTTCACTCCCAAGTCATTCTTTGCTCTTTTTTTCCAAAGAACAAAATTATTTTACCCGTTAAATTACTTAATTAAAAATCACAATTTCAATGTCGATTCCATCAAATATAGTTTTCACACCAAAAAGCCAACACTTTAATATCACTTTTTGGGATTCGAAACATGCACACCATGGAGCAGCCATGCTCAAATGTCAATCACCCTTCTCTCCTGATTGAGAATAAGGAACAAAATACACAAATAAGTACACAAGTTGCATAATAAGATTTAATGTGGAAAACCATTATCAACCAATGGAAAAACTACGAAACAACCTCCGAACAATATCCACTAAGAATATTTGGTTGCAAATAATCCATTCTGAGAGTCTTTCACAACAACCTGCATGAATAACCTATTAAATACAATTCTAACATATCTAACAACCTACAAGAATAGAGTACAATAAGAAAACAAGTAACCAATAGATAATATATCCTACAACTGGAGATGGAACAATATATCTGGATTCGCCGAATGATGGAACTCGAATTGAAACTCAACCGAATGCCACAAATCTTCCTATTCTCTCTTTTATCTTTTCTCTCTCTTCCTTGTGGCATCTCTTCTTTGTAGAAATGCTCTCAGATTATGCCCTAAAATCAGATCAAGGCCTTAATATCTATGTGTCTACTTAAGTGGTCATCTCTTGGCTCACTCATGGTTTACCACTAGAAATCCTCCTAGGCCTAGTGCTTAAGCTGCCGGATTGCGGCCTTTAGCAAAACCTCTAATATTTTTGCTCAAGTGAAAATTGTGCGAGCATTGCGCGAAACTTCTTAGTAGCTTCAAAACTGACAAACTGCATGTCTAATAGGTGTGAAACTCACAAAAGAGTATTCCAAAACCCAACATGCTTAACATGTAAATTTCACTCATACAAAGCAACAGCAGGAGGAAAATAATCTTATCATGGCTATACAACCTTTTCCATCATCAGAAAAGAACACTTCATTAATTGATTGTTTAAAACTTTGGAAAAGAAGTATGAGACACCATGAGTGAGCGAAGGGCAAAGATGCAACCTTCTTTAAAACTTTGGAAACTTTTTAATTGAAACATCTATGAAGCGTGGACATGAAGAGAGGCTGTGCAAGCGAAGATCAAGGGATCAGTTTCCATTTACAGTAAAAAAGGTACCAAGCTCATTCCTGATGCTCTTTTTGCTCCTAGCTTGGATCAAAACACCCTTAGTGTTGCTCAAATTATGAGGGAAGGGTATTCATTGTCCTTCAGAGATTGCTTCTGTATTATTTCTAATGCTAATGACAGTAAAATCGCAAGAGTAAAAATGGTAGACAATGGCTTTCCATTGTATTACAATCCTATTGAAAATCATGCACACAGTTCTAAAGTAGACGATTCGAGACTATAGCATCTAAGATATGGTCGTAATTTTCAGTCCTTGACCGATCTTATAAGGGGCATGTCCGAAATTCATGTTAGCAAAGGTATATGTGAGTCCTGTTATCTAGGTGAGACACATAGGCAGCCATTTCCTAACAACACAGCATAGAGCGCAAAGCAAAAGCTGAGATTAGTTCACAATAATGATTGTGGACCTATGAAGACTCCTTTCCTAAATCATAAAAGTATTTCAGCTTGTTTATTGATGATTTTACTTAGATGATGCATGCAATTCATCAGCCACAAATCTCAAGTATTTTTAGTATTAAAACAGTTCAAGGCTCTAGTGGAAGCTCAGTCTGGATGCAAATCAAAACCATGAGATCACATGGACTTCTGTGAAGGTATGGCGATTGCTCATCAACTAATGGCTCCTTACACTCCTAAACAGAATGGCGTTTATGAGAGGAAGAAAAGAACAACCATGGAAATGGTTAGATGCATGATGATTGAGAATAAATTACCTAAGATTTTATTGGCTGAACACAACAGTGTATCTCCTCAACAGGGTTCTACCAAGTTCGCCAAAAGGAAAAACTCCTATTGAAGCATGGACTGGCTGTAAACAATTAGTCAGACATTTAGAAGTGTTTGGCTCTGTTTGTTACACTCTTTCCAACATTAAAGACAAGCAAGCTTGATCCGAAGACTGAATGGGTATATTTCTGGGGTATGCTTCAATATCCAGAGGTTAATGGATCTTCAACTTGCAAAGTGAGAAGATCCTGGTCAATAGAGATGTATGTGTTGATGAAAATGTTCTTCCAAATTGAGCAAGCACAAAAGAGAAAGAGCAAGTAGAGAAGATCCTGATCGATAGAGAAAGAGCAAGTAGAGCAGAAAGCTGTTCAACAAGTTAGCATTTCCACTGATGATGTCAATGATGAACCTCAAACCATCTCCTGTGATTGTGAGTCATAACCTGACACTCCCATGTTGAAAACTAAACCCCTTGATCAGATATGTGAAAGATTCAACATTGAAATTTTAGAACCATTAAGTTATATCAAGGCTTCAAAATCTAATGAATGGATTAAATCTATCAAAGAACTTATAATGATCAATAAGAATGATAAGTGGAAGCTAATATTCAGGTCCATAGATAAGAATGTGATTGGAGTAAAGAGGATTTATAGAAATAAATTGAATCCAAATGGTTCAATTTTGAAGTTCAAAGCTAGATTAGTTGCAAAGGGGTATGCACAACTAACTAGAATTGATTATGGAGATAACTTTTTCTCCTGTTGCCAGGTATGACAATGTTAGACTGCTGATTACTTTGGCTGCCCAATTGGATTCGAAAATATTTCCTATGGATGTAAAATCTGCCTCCCCGAATTTGAAGGAGGAAAACTATGGTGACAAACCTGAAGGCTCCTTGATTAATGTCATGAAGAAATGGAGTACAAAACGAAAAAGGCTCTCTATGGACTAAAACAAGCTCCAAGGGCCTGTTATAGTTGAACTAATGGCTATTTCAATGAGGCTTCAGGAGGAATGATGATGAAGCTACTTTGTATGTCAAAGCCTTGAACGAGCAGAAAAACTTTTTTTTTTTTTTTAGTATGTGGATGAACTTCTGGTCACTACAAATGATTTGCAGTTTGTCGAGGCCTTTAAGGCTGACATGATGCAATAATTTGAGATATCTGATTTAGGAGAAATGAAGTATTTCTGAGAATGGAGTTCATATGCAAAGCCGTTATCTTCTTGTCACAAAACAAATATGCAAAGGAGATTTTGAAGAAGCAATCTTTCGCAAAGCAAAAATGCAATGAAATTTAGAATGTGAGATTTTTCATCGTTACTCTTTGCCTTGTTTACAATTGTGTACTCATGCTTTTTGGTTGATGTGTTTAATATATCATGATGTGTTAGTATACGTGTCCTAGATTGTCCAAGGATGATTTAGTTGGTAAATTCATGATGATAGTCCCTTGTACTACTATTTTCCAATGGTGGTTATAAAGAAACCAACCAGTTTTAATTGTAGTGTGTCTGAATGGAAAAATGACACCAAAACCAATTTCTCTAGTTCTCCTCTCTCTGATGTTCTCTTCTGGTTCTGGTTTCTTCATTCATTTCATATCCAACAACTTCTCTTGGACTGAGACATAAGAGTTTCTCAACCCCGGAGCAGTGACGTTGCTGCCTTATTTCATGACGTGAAGACCTGATATATTGCAAGTATTCAATTTGAAACTGTCTCAAGAGGACATGCAGTGGCTCTTAGGTTTTCACTAATTATCCTGTTCCTGGATTTTTCTTCATCTACTGGATTTGTCCTATTCCAACAACTGGATTTGTCAATTTGAAAAGTTTGGATCACCTGACTGGCTCAGACCCATTGAGAATCTAGCATGCAACATATATTCAAGTTATCTCTTTTTATTTCAGGGAAGCAACACAATAGTATTTGTAATTCGTGGAATGAAATTAGATTGTATTTATGATGAACATCACTACCATCAACTAATCATACCACTAAAATCTTCATGCACTTTTCTTTTTTTCTTTTTTTCTTTTTTTTTTTTTTTTTGGGTTTGTTGAGAGGAAACTCTTCACCATTTTAGCCCTACCTCAAAATAACTGCAAGCGAAAATGTAAAAACCGGAATAAGATTGCCCATGGCTGCAGCCAGAGTTGGAGAGGTGTAGCTGATACCAGCAAATGCACACATCTGGGACAAACAAAGCCTGCAGAAGATCATAAGGTTCTCGTTTATCCACTCTTAAGTTGCCACAGATCATCAATTTAAAAATGCAATAACACCACGATATCTGGCAGGGAGAACTCACCCAATCAGGCCAAGCAGAAACAACCTAGAGAGGAGTGGAAAGGTGATTGGCAGCCTATTAGTTCTGCACATAAACAAGAAAGATGTTGACGTTAAAAATGTAATTTATATGATGAGGAAAATAACAAACTTTATGATGTTTCATTGTTCTTACAGAAAGAAAACCATATGAGAGGATATAACAGACCTAAGACGGTGGCCGACAAAACAAGGCAGGAGGATAGCTGTGCCTAGGGCATTGTAGTATACAACAAAGACAAAGTTGCTCATCCCTTTTATCATGGCTGCTTTGCTAATTGTTGCCAAACCCACCTCAATCAACTCTACCATGATCATCGCTACAAAGGGCAAGGATGCCTTCAGGAAGGTTTTGCAGCACATCCTCATCAAGAACTTCCAAACAGCGTATATTGTTTGTTTGTTACTGTCCAATGGCTCAGCCACCTTGAGTGGAGAACTGTACCACAAAAAAAGCATAAACCTGAACCTTAGTCACTTCAATAATGGAGAACATTAGTTTATGTGCTCATGTGCAACTTATGAAAAACTAATATTTCACCTCCTGACAAATGAAACAGAATCTTATCAGAATTCTGAGTAGTTAGTGTTAAATTAATACATCATCACAGTGCCTTTTGATTATTTTAAGCAGGCAAAGGCACAAGAAAATTTGAATGATTCCACAGACATCCTCCAGGATATGCTTCTGTAAGTAAGAATTACCATCTTCATTTATTTTTTGATGGACTGAAGAGCATATAAAAGGAAAGACGTGGTGGTGCTGATGATTAGTAGAGAGGGGACTGGCATGACTAGAGATATACACCTTCCATCACTAGCAGTATATTTTGTTACACCTACACATTAAGTGGTTTGGTGAAAAATTAGTAGTTAATAAAGTTTATATAATACAAGTACCGTATTTCTAGTATAAAACATACTAAGATAATAAACGGCCAACTGAATTTCTTACTGCTCAGAAAAAATACAACTGGAATATTTGTTTTTGAAATTCAGGGTAAATTATTATATGACATTTAGAAAAAATTACATATCAATGCCCTGAATAAATCATCACCTAAAAGATTCAATTTCCTTGTGTTCCGCTACCCTTTGTACACTTTGTCAGTCTTATGTATCAAGTCCCCTTAAATAATATGGTGTGGGTGCTTTGTTGAGGGTAAACAAACTACCACTTGTTTGTGAAAGAATAGAATATTCATTTACTTAAAAATTGAGAGATGCCAGGGAAAATATAAAAATATAATCAACTTTTTTTTTTTCCTAATTCATCATCAACTTCTGTTTTTTCTAAATCCTAAGATCAACTTCAATTTCAGAAATAATTTCACCCTATGCAACAAAATTAAGTAAAGATGACAATATTTTTAGTCATATGTTAATAAACATGTGATGACCAAAAACTTAAAAAATGTAAAAAATTTAAAATAAAGGTCAATTTCAAATTGTTTATATAGCAATTTGGGTAGAAATTTTTAACATGAATAGAATTTATTCTAAAATGAAAATTTCAAAGTAATTGAGAAAATAAAAGTGGAGAATAGAATTTGAAAAACAAGGGTGAAAATTTTTTATAGTTTCCCATTTTCTTTATTGGCACACCACATTCAGATACTGTACTTGACGAGTCGATAAAAAACAATTGCAGCAACAAGATTTGCTATCCAATTTTACATACGCGTGAGCGTTTCCACACACACACACACACACACACAGAGGAAGAGGAATTCATCAAAGTTTCTGATGCTCACTAAAAAAATTTTTAAGGTAATGAGGCACACTTTCCACTCGCATTCAACGGCAAACGGCAGCACGGATGGCAGCAGTAGACTACCACAATCCATTGCAATCTGTCAACACAACAATCTATCAACACAACAACACCATTCTCACCACGTAGCCTCACCATCTCCATACCCAATCGTTTTGGAGATTGCGAGATAAAAATCGAAATTCAACTAACCGAATTCCCACAATGACATCATTTGAGATGCAACTAATAAATTCAACGGATTCATAATTGCATGAAAACCAAACCTCAGAAAGACGTTTATCAACAAAATCGAAACGGTATCGCTTGAATTTTACCTTCACGTAAGCCCATTTATGTAACTTCAGCATGCAATCGGAAGCAATTATATAAATTTTTTATCGAGTACATCTCTGTTTATGCCTCAGCTTTCTTTCTGGAAGTGTTGTCTTCAGGATTATCTTGTTTCTTCAATGAGCTTCCAATTATGGAAGAAGATTTCTTCGATTTGTGAAAACGGCTTCTAGAGACGAAGGTAAGGCAAAATAGGAAAGCAAACTATTTTTGAAAAAAAAAAACACCTAAATAAATTAATTAAAATCGATTACTTTAAAATTAGCAAACTAATTTTGTCGAGTACCTGTAATTTTGTTTTTAATAGATCAATTAGATTATCCTTTATAATTGTATCTTCTTTGGGACGATTTAATCATGGCGTTCAATTGACAAGTTTCCATCCTAAAGAGTAAAGAGTCGGTAGAAGTATTAAATGGGCATAGCTCATAACAAATAGTATTAGTTCGTATTTAGTATAGTCTATTATAAAAAATGTTAGGTCGTATTAAGCATGGCTAAATATATTCGAACCATGTCAAGCCACACCGTAAAGTGTGAATCTCAAATGTTTTTTTAATGATGATTAATTAAATTTAAATTAATAAAATTTTGAAATCAATTGAGATTTTGAATAAAAAAATTAAATTTTAAATCAAAATAAGTTAGATTAAGTTGCGCTTGACTTACACTTGATCTACACTTATACATATTTTTAATAGTAAGAATACACATGATGCATACAATTAAGACACTTATACACATTTTAAATAGAATATCTATACATGATATGTACTTAATCAATACATGTGCATATTTAGGATGGAATATTAGTGACTGATATGTACTTAAGGAACGTTTATATATAGTAAGGATTGTACCTTAGTACCTGATTTGCAGTTGACTAGCAAAGATTTTGCCTTAATACTTGATTTGCACCTAAGCAGTTCATATACGCCAATTTTTTATAAATAAATCTTTTGGCCAATTTTGGATCATTTCATCAAAATGTTAAAAGAAGAAAGAAAAATAAGAGGAAAAGAGGGAGAAGAATATGTTGGGGTTCAAAATCCGGATTCACCCGAACCGATGCAACAGAAACCAGAACCCTCTTGTCATCGTCAGCTAGCAATTTAGTGGGTACAAGAAACAAAAGAGATGTACGATATTTCTTAACGTGGAAACATCTTCTCAACTAAGAAAAAAAATTATTGGACAAATTCCGAAAAAGGCTTCACTATGTAAAATCGATTACAAAAATTTCAAGACAGAATACTAGTAACCCACCCTGGCTATATAAGCCCCTAAAGAACAAACAACGAGAAAAACAATCACTAATAGTAAAGAAACTTTCCTTCCCTTTTATCTCTCTTTTTTCTTCTCACTGTGGTGCTCTTTACTCACAGATTTTACATGTGTTGTGGTAGAAGGTTATCTATCGCACCTGCAGCCGCTCACCTGTGTGTGGCCCTCATAGTGCTGCTGTTGCCCACACACTCACTTATGTGGGGCACTCTTACTTGCTTTTCTTTCTCCAGAAGCAGCACTTTATTAAAAGAGATATGGCCTAAGTTTTACAGCACACATGCTTTGCAGGTTGGGTGCATTAGAAGCTTAGTCATCTGTAAACTACTTTCTACCACTTTGTAGGCAACTTTCGGCACGTGGTCTGCACGTCTACCAACCCTAAAAAGACAACTATCCGCTACGTTAGCCGCCAGCTTTCCACAATATTGGGCCATTACTCAACCCATCAACCTTCTGTTGATCTGATTCTTCTCCCTACCAGTCAATATCCCGTTGACCGGATTCTATTCTCAATTGGTTAACTTTCTGTTGATCGAATTTTTCTCCCTGCCGGTCAACATCCCGTTGACTGGATTATGCTTTCAGTTGGTCAACCTCCCATTGACCGTCTTTTGCTGTTAGCCAGACAACCTCTCGTTGATCGGGTTTTGCTGCTTGGTCGCCAACCGGTCGTACTCTTGCAACCCTACCTGTCTTTCGGCAGCGTCCTCTCAACTGAGATCCCGGCATTGGCCTCCGTAAGCTTGAATGATATCTTCTTCCGCTTCACTGAATCTGGAGTGGTCCAACTCCCCTTTAACTTCTTTTGCGCGGTCGAATCATCCTCCATTGAAGTTTACCTTTGCCACCTCAGTTCTGCCGTTGGCCCTACTTAGCTCCTCTTTTGGTCTTACCGACTTTACCCTTGGCCATGCCCAACTCCGCCCTTGGCCATGCTGGCTACGCCATTGGCCCTATTGAGGTCTATTGTGTTTTTACCGTTCCTTCCCTTACCACACTAAATGGCAAGCTCCTCGATAACGACACAATCAAACCCTGAGACACTATCAACCTGGCGATGTGATATCACTTGTTGGTATCAAAAGAGAGCTTGACCGCAATAAATCTTTGATACCACTTGTTGGGGTTCAAAACCCGAATTCACCTGATCCGATGCCGCGAAAACCCTAACCCTCCTTATCGTCAGCTACCAATTTAGTAGGCACAAGGATCAAAAGAGATGCAAAATATTTTTTAACTTAAAAACCCTTTCTCAACTAAAGAAAAAAATTACGGGACAAATTTTTTTAAAAAATATTTACTATGTAAAATTGATTATAAAAATTTCGAGACAGAATACCAACAACCCACCTTGGTTACAAAAGCCTTCGAAGAACAGATAATTAGAAAAATAATAATTAAGAGTAAGAAAACTCTCATTCTCTCTTATCTCTCTATTTTTCTCCTCTTCTTTTTCTCACTATGGTATTCTCTACTCACAGATTTTACAAGTATTGTGGTAAAAGGCCATCTACCGCACCCACGGCCGCTGCCACGGCCACTCGCCTCGTAACCCTCATATTGCTGCTACTGCCTACACACACACTTTTGTGTGGCACTCTTGTTTGCTTCTCTTTCTCCAGAAGTTACATTTTATAGAGAGAGATTTGACCCAAATTTCACAGCACGCATGCTCTGTAGGCTGCGTGCATCAGAAGCTCTATTATTTGTAAATTGCTTTCTACCACTTTGCAGGCAACTTTTAGCGCATGATCATACGTTTACCAATCCTAGAAAGACAACTGTCTGCTACGTTAGCTGTCAACTTTTTATAATATCTTTAGGCCATTACTTAGCTCATCAATCTTTTGTTGATCAGATTCTACTCTCAGCCGGTCAATCTCCCATTGACCTCCTTCTACTGTCAGCTGGTCAATCTTTTGTTGATTAGCTTCTACTACCCCAGTCGCCAACCGGCCATACTCTTGCAACCTTGCCTGGCTGCTCTGACAATTACCACTTCGAGATTTACCATTCTGACAAACGGTTTCCTCTGAGATTTCCCCACTCTAGCAAATAAACTTTCTGAATTTTACCACAACTAGTTTACAACACTCCGAATATCACACAAAATCTATATAATTTAATGACATCCGTTTGTTGAGTCACCCACAAAAGAGTGACCAATCCTAACAGAATAGAGAGAAAGAAGAAGATAAATAAATTAAAAGGTAATATCAAAAATCCCTAACTACAAATTAAGTAAATGTAAATGTATCTAAACTTTTTATTCTTTTATTCATGATTTTTTCTACAATTTTTAATAATTTCTTATTT